>PVKZ01001153.1:204633-469935 GCA_004027375.1 Macroglossus sobrinus
AGCAAGTGAAAGAAGCCAGTCTGTAATGACTAAGCATTGTGTAATTCCAATTCTGTGGCATCTGGAAAAGGCAAAACTATGGAGACAGTGAAGGGATCGGGGGTCTCCCGGAGTTAGAGCGGGGGGGGGGGGGGGGAGGGTCAAATAGGCAGAGCACAGAGGATTTTTAGGGCAGTGAAAGGCCTCTATACTGTCATAGTGGATACATGTCGTTAACATCTGTCAAAACCACTGTACGACTCCGGAGTGAACCCTAACGTATCCACGGGCCTGGGGGGTGATAATGATGTGTTGTCAGTTGTCACAAACACACCCCTCTGATGTCCACAGTCAGGAAGCTGCGCCTGTGTGGGGGCCGGGTACATGAGAACGCTCTGCAACTGTCTCTCCATTTTCCTCTGACCTAAAGCTTCTCTAAAACATAAAGTATTAAAAAAAAAAAAAAAAAGGAGTGTCCCTTCTCCTTCCTCCAGGAGGACTCTAAGTGGGGGCCTAGTGGAGGGCGCCCTGGCTGTTCTTGTAAAGACCCAGCTTGGCAAGCTGGCCCCGCCATCCCACCCCACCCCCGCCTGCTGTTGGGTGTGCAGTGACTTGCCTTGTGCTCATATGGACCAGTTCTGACTTGGCGGAAGAATGGTGCTGTTTTGATTTTTGTAAACACAAGACAGGCTAGCCATGCTGGGCCATGTTGTGGATGGCCTGGGCTCAGGCTTCCTGGGGGGCTGCTAGGCTAGGTCCCTGGCTTTTCTGCCCCCAAATCTATGCATTATGTCTTAAGGCGCCGCCTCATATACCGTGTGCCTGGCTGGAAACAAGGCAGCCAAGGCCGAGGACTGATTTCCTTCCTGCTGGACGCCAGCTCTGAGAGAGCCCAGGCAGGCTGCAGCCAGGCGGGGCCACACCAGGAATAGCTTGTCCATAGGAGGCCCTCTGATGCTCAGGATGAACGGCTCCAAGGCTGACCTTGGGTGTCCTGCGCTGTCCTGCGGGAAGGCTGACCTTGCAGGAAGTGCGTGAGACCTGAACCCAGGTCTGTCGTCCTGGAAACCAGGCCTGCTGTGGAGGGATCCTTCCAAATTCCAGGCTTGCTCAGGGCTTGCCTACATCGCTCTGGCTGGGACCTCACTGCGGTCGGTGTGACACGCTGACCCCAGGCTCTGCGTGCTCAGCTCCAGCCTCATCCTGAGTCACACACATTCCTCCATCTCTTCCTCCTCCTCCTCCTCCTTTTCTCTTCTATTAAAAGAATTTCATTAAGAAAATGGTGAAACATACAGAAAAATTGAGACGATGTTATAATAAACCCCTCATACCTATAATCTAGATTGAATAATTATTAACATGTTGTTATATTTGCTTCATCTACATATGCCCTTAAGTATTTTGAAGCAAACTACTGATAAACATTTTACCCTGAATACTTTAGTCCGCATCTCTAAAAAATAAGAGTTTCCTACATAACCATAATATCATTGTCGTATCCATCAAGATGAGCAGTTCCTTAATACTGTCTAACACCAAGTCTCAGGTCTCTTTAAAATTAGGTCTATACCATCCCTCCCATGGCAGAGACAAGTCGAAGAAGCCAGGGCAGTTGCCCAGGTCATCCGCAGTGTCCAGACCCACGGCTTCCCAAGCAGGTGCCGGGAGAAGGGCCTTGTCCTTGCCCCCTGTGCTGTGGGCGTCCTCTGCAGACCCTACCCTGAAGAGGGGCAGGTCACTCATGGCCCCGGAGTGTTTCTGCTTTAAAGCCCAGAAGCCTGGAGAAGCTGTCCCTCCTTGGGGAGCCACTGGGACATGAATCAAAGGCCAGAGAAGGTGGCCCAGAATAGGAATAAAGGCTGTAAGTCACTCATGGTTACACCAGGTCCCTCAAGAAGAGAAGAATCACACAGAGTCTCTGAGAAGGACCTTTTGAAGATGAAGGTCAATGACTCCAGGCCTGTTAGGGCCCTGCCCTCCGGTACCTCTGATCCCTCTGTGAGGGCGGGGCCTGGGGGAGGCCCAGCGGCCTCCAGCCCACACACTGTCTCCTTTGATGGATTCTGGGCCCCGCCTTCAGCTCCCTGAGCTCCTCTTCTGCTTTCAGTGTGCAGCAGCTGTTGTGGGCAGCAGCTGTGACATTGTCCAGACCCCTCCCCTACTCCCCACAGGGCTGCAGTCCCACCCCGCTCCCCTGTGCCTCTTGCTCCTGCCCACCCCTGTCTCTGGGTGGCTTCCAGGCCTGTGGCTCACACTGCAAACACACAGAACTTCCCAAATCGGCCTGGCCACTCGGGCTCACAGGGAAAGAGAGGCCAGGCATGACTTCGGAGGAGCTTGTAAAGCAAGGGTGTAAGTAGATGAGAAAAATTAATTTAAAAGTTGATCATTTTTAGTGTCACCAAGGGTGTGGGTAAACATTCTCTTGTTTCCTTGGTAGGGTATAAATTGGTCAGCCTTTAGGAAAACAAATTGGCAATATCTTTCACCATTAGAAATACTTGTGTCTTTTCATCTATTCTTTCATTCGACAAATATTTACTGAATCCCACTATGTGCTGACTCAACTATAGGATAGGATTTAAGTATCCTAGTCGAGTGTTGGGATATAGCAGTGAATCAGATCAATACGGTACCTGCTCCTATGCTGCTTATATTTTAGTGGGAAGAGCAGACAATAAACAAATACGTTTACATGTAATTTATAGTAAATTCTGTGATGAAAAATAAAACAGGTAAGGAGATCAAGTATAGGGTAAGCTATGGGCCTTTCGATCCTCGGCCATAGGAATTCAGTTTCTAGGAAATGCTCACAGACATGCTTACATGTGTGGACAAAGGCACATATACACATAGAAATGTTCATAAAATCCAAAAATTGTAAACACCCAGATGCCCAGCAATAGAGAAGGTGGTCAATGAATTGTCCACCCACACGAGGGGATAATCCGCCCCCATTAGAAGGACTGAGGCAGCTCCACACGCACTGAAGACATATCGTTAAGCAAACACAGGATGTCTTAGATCATATACGTCTGTAAAATAATACTTACCTGTATTTTCAAATGCATAGAAAAAGGTATAGAAATAATGAATGCTGGTTTCCGGTATAAGGAAAGTGGAAGGGGAAATTATGAAAATCAGACTTTCACTCTTTGCTCAAAGTGCTCCTGTATTTATGTATTCCATGGGTTAAGTAAAAAATAAAACTCAATAAATGCTCCCCATCACCCTCCATTTGCAGATGGGAAGACTGAGGTTTGCAAAGTCCAGGTGCTTGTCCCAGGTCACAGGGCTGCACAGTGAGGGTCAGGGTTTGAAGCTACATCTGTCGAGCTCCAGAGTCTGTGTACCTGGTAGGTACGGATGGTGCTGGCCTTGGCCACGCTTCATAATGACACCTCCTTTCCAAAGAGGACCCATCAGCGGTGGGTCTCCCTTCTGCTCTGATGACAAATGAAGACCCTCCAGCCAAGCCAGGTGTTGGTCCTTCCCCAGGCCCAGGTTCAAAAAAGGCCACCACCTCTGTGACCTTAAGTCCTAGCTCCTAGGAAATCAAGGACCTGGGATCGCTTCAGTCTGCAGTCACAATCATAATCAGAGCTGAGAAATGATAGTGACAGTTATAATAATAACTAATATGGAAGAATAATAATAAGATGGTGCTGGCATTGCTTCAAATTATCAATCCATCTAATCTTTTAATTATTCTAGTTACTATTACCCCCTTTTGCAGATGAGAAAACTGAGGCACAAAGCATTTAATAGCTGGTTCAAAGTCACAAAGCTAGAAAGAGACAGAGCCAGGATCCCAGTCCCAGTAATTTTCAGAGCCTATGCTCTTGACTTCTATGATACCGACTTTCCTGAAGCTAGTTAACACATGTAGTCCTTGTGTGCCAGGCATTGTGTGTGGTAAGTACTTTAAATACATTAACAAATTCATTGTCCTGAGATAACCTTCAGAAGCAGGTACTACTGGAACCCCCATTTTACAAATAGAAAAGCTAAGCGCAGAGAAGTTAAGTCACTTGACGAGGTCACATAGCATACAGATGGAAAAGGTGGAATTTGAGCCCACACATCTGACTGCAGATTCTGTGCTCTGAAACATTGCGCTACATTAACAGACAGGCCCTGAGACTCTGATACTCTCAAGGTCCATTTTCTGTTTCTAGAGGGGAGTTTTGGAAATCTCCGTGGGCATTCTGGCACTCTCTGGAGCAGGAATGACTGATAATTCACATCTCTAGTCTCCTTCCGTGGCTGAGGAGCTAGTTGTCTCACTGTGCTGGGATGGATAGATGAGTCCCCTTTACTGTCCAGCGAATGCCCACAGTGACATGCCACCGCACTGCGGGCCTGGAAGGGGCTGGCACTTCAGGATGAGTCCATCCTAGATTTGGAGCTGGGTGGTGGTAGCGGGGGCAGGGTGGGGGCTGGCTGTTCAGGGGACACGAGCTCTTCTCTCTCCCTCACTTCCCATTCTCTTTCTACCTCATTAGGATGAAAAGACAAAGTCATTCCAAGGAAATGTAGATAAAGTGTCCCTCCAGCTCTGCTCAGGTCCTGGTGGCAGGAGCGCACTACACCTGCTGCCCCCACCATGCTCTGGGGCTAGTGCCCGCCAGGGGTGGGGTGGGGTAGGCAAAGCAGGTCCGGGGCACCAAGTGCTGCTCTCGGGTTACGGTGATGCTCCGGGAAGCGGCACATGGCGCCTGGCTGAGGAGCAGGTGCTGCCAGGCTGCTTTGTGCACTTGGTGGCGTTATCAGCAACTCATCAAACTCTTGGCACAAACACTTCCCTCCTCCAGTGACAGGCGCTCACACTTCAGAAAGCATCAGATTGCGCTGAAATGTGATGACGGCGTCTGTCGACTTTTTGCACACAGAACGGTTTTCTACGGCGAGAATATTCGTCTTGGCCTTCTGGAACTGTGTGGGCTTCCGGACCCATGGTCCCTCACTCCCTGGAGCAAGGTCGGGTGGTAGAAGGGGGCAAGAGTAGACAGGGCCAGGTGGTGGAGAGCTCACAGGAGCAGCTACCTCTCCACACGCCATTTGTGGAGCCCGGGGCGGGAGGAGGATTCTGGGACATTCCTTAGCCAGGCAGCAGGCACAGCTGTGGCCAGCAGCAGCTGCAAGGTCCCAGAATGGCTGAGTGTGGCCTCTCCTTCCTTCGGCCTGGCCGACAACCTCCTGCTTCTCCAGCTACATTGCTGGCTGTAGATATTGCCCGCCGTGGAGTTGAAACATTTTTCATCCCTATAAACCATGTAGGGAAATACACAGCCTCTCCAAAAGTGTATGACGTCAAACTTTTAGATTTTTGCTAATGTATAAACAGGTAAGAAATAGTATTTCAGGGTCGTTTTAACTTGCATCTCTCTTCTTAGGAGTAAGCCTGAGGTTTTTTTGTTTTGTTTTGTTTTTTGTTTTTTGTTTTTTTTGAATATGTATGGTTAACAGCCATTTTGCCTATTTTTACCTGGAATTGTTTGTCTTTTTTCTCCTTTACTTTTAGAAGCTCCTTATATAGTAGGATATTAACCTTTGTCTTTTGTATAAGTTGCAAATAATGTTTTTCCTAGTTTTGTTTTTGTCTTTTTACTTTGTCTAGGGTATTATTTTGTCACTTGAATTTTTTTTTTTTTTTTTTTTGGTAAAGATAATGACTTTGTAATCTAGATTGCAAAGATGGAGTTCAAGAAATCTGAAGCCCCCATGATTTATGCAAATGTTGGTGCGTGGGGCTCTGGACCTGGGAGATCTGCTCTTATATCAGATCCGCCTCTGCCCAGCAGTGTGACCCGGCCTGGTCACACGAGAGAGGCCAAGAAGCCAAGGTCTGTTCAACCCGCCTCTGAACAAGACCCGGCCTGGCCGCCTCCCACAGCTTCCTCGGCTGATTTCCCGAAGACAATCCTGCCTCTGCTATAAAATGGGCATAATAATTCCTTCCCCATGGAGTTTTAGCGGGAGTGGATATAAGAGGTAATTACAGGAAACCCACCTCAGGGCAGTGTGCCGATGTCAATCAGGGCAGTCCCAGGGTCTGGGTCCTGGTGTGGGCCTTTGTTTTTAGGGTCTGTGCTTTTACGATGGCCTTTGCATCTGTCTTCCATTGATTCTTCCTTCCCGTGGAAGATGGGGACCCTCTTCTGTGACGTGGACTCTCCCTGGGGCTCTCATGCTCTGTCCGTTGGCTAGAGGGAGAGCTTGTGGGTTAAGTACAGGGCTGAGACTGTTCTCCAAGCTCCTAGCTGATACCCCTGCTCTGGCACATCCTGTTCCCCCTATTCCCACCATAATAGTGAAGGACAAAACAGGTGGAACCTGACATATTTGGCCCAGTCTTCTTCCTCAGCAGGCTCTCGCCAAATCCAAGCCCACAAGCCTGAGGCCATTCCTGATCTCAGGAATGAGATCTTGGGAGAGAGGCTCACTCCAGCAGCCAAACTGTTTGCTGGCAATCCCAGCTCCCACCACCAACTCAGACACGAGAGGCCTTACTGGGAGGTGCTGGAGGAGAGGACGGGTACTGACAAGGCCCTGATAGACCTCTGTCAAGTTTCTATTTCATCTCCCTCACCAGGCCTTCTATACCTCAGCCAGTTGGGTCCCAGTCTCCGCTCCATCCATCCTCTCAGGGGAAGGTGTGAGGTTAGTGAAGAGAAAAAAGATCAGAGTTGGGAAGTTTCGGAAAGGTACCCTTTTCTACTACTTTCTTGCAGGAAGTAGAAATCAGCTCACGCCGAGAGGAAGCTGGTGTAGCAATAAATGTGAAATTTTAAGTGTGCATACCCTTTTCCACAGCCTCTGCCCTTCTAGGAATATACCCATAAAGAGGCGAATGTAAAGAAATTCACTCAGCATTATCTTCACTAACAAACAATTATGAACAACCTAAACGACAATAGGGAAATAGCTAGGGATGCCAATAATGGTGGATTGATTAAAAAGCCATTAAGGACACTGTATCTCCTTATTCAACAATACAGGAAAAACTCTGAAAAAGAGTGGAATAAAAGGTACCAAATAATATCTATGTTATATTCTAATATATACATATGTGTGTAAAATAGCACATACATAATCTGGATATATATAATATGTTTACAGATACATCTGGTAGGATGTATACCACGATGTTAATAGTATATAGTATATGACAGCATACAGTGTATACCAGTATATATTACATAACAATATATAGTATATAACAATATGCGGTATATAATAGACTTTTAGAAAAAAAAAAGGCAAAATGTGATCTAGGGCTAGGCAAAGAGTTTTTAGACTTGACAACAAAAGCGTGATCCATAAAAGGAAAGATTTATTAAAACTGAAAACTTTTGTTCCACAAAAGACCCTCTTATGAAAGTGAAAAGACAAACTACATTCAGGGAGAAAAACACATATCCAACGAAAGACTAAAATCCAACAGAAAATATCCAACAAAAGGCAAATATTCAGATTGCATAAAGGACTCTTAAAACAAGCACTCCAGTTAGGAAATGGGAAAAGACACGAAGAGAAGAGGAAATAAAGATGGGAAATAAGTCCAAGAAAAGAAGTTCCTCAACATAAGCTATCAGGGAAATGCACATTAAAGCCACAGCGAGATATCACTCCGTGGCTATTAGAAAGGCTAACGTGACAAATAATGACAGCCCGGATTTGTGGCTAGAAAGGGGTCTCCTGGGGCCCCGCGAAATCAGTCTGGGAGACTCTAATTCAGAGAGTGGACTCTTCCCTAGTTGGAAGAGCCCGCCCCTGCAGCCATGGCAACAAGCCGCAGCCTCCGCCAGTCCCCGCCACCCACAGCGCTTGTGCCATCCAGGGTCAGGCTGCCCTCAATCTCAGTTCTTCTGCCTCTCCCGACAACTCAGAACAAGGTGTTTCTAAAATCAGTTTATGTTTAACTGCCAGCCTAGTACCTACCTTAGTCCAGGATTTCATGGGGGCTGAGTGACTGTTTTTCTTTCTTTCATCTCAATTTCCCTTCATGTTATTTATGAATAAATCATACGGCTTTAAATAGATAAAAGTGTGAAAATAATTAACCTTTTAAACTATTTTCAATTCAATACGGTAACAGCAGTTATTATTCATATGCTTGTGTGTGTGTCAGACCCCATGCTAAGCATTATCGTATGTGTTACCTAACAGTTCTTACAGCCACACTGTGAGTAGGTAGATTATTATTATTATTATTATTATTATTATTATTATTTTTCAAATGAGTTCCAAGAGATTAAACAACTTGGCTAAAGTTACACAGCTAATAAGTGGCAGAACAAAACATGAACCCAACCATACTTAATTCCAAAGCATCCACCCCCCATTCTGCCTTCTGACAAAGCAGGTTAAATGCCAGTGTCACTGTCATTAACTCAGGCCAGGCTTATTGCTGGAACATGCAACCCCGCATTTCAGTGGTAAACATGTTATTCCATTGCTTGAAACTTAGTTGCATGGGCTCCCCCTAACTGCAAGAGAGGTTGGGAAGTGTGGACCCACTGTGTGCCCAGCATGCAGGTGTTGGTTAAATCATAAGTGTATCAGCCAAATCCACCTCAGTGATACATTTTCCTTCACCTGAACTCACGCCTCAAGTCAATGTCAAGATGCTCTGATCAGGATGCAAAATGGCCAATCTTCGCACGACGCCACGAACAGAGAAGCTGCTTCTTGTTTCTGGCAGAACCTGGGCAAGGCCCCATGCTCTCTGCAGAAATTCAGAGAGTATATTTTTAGTCCTCTTTGTTCTGCATCCTTTCTTGTCCTTATGCAGAGAAGCTCTGCTGGCCAGGCTGGACGGGAGGCTGGGCAGGGGTGAGAGAAGCCTCCGCCGCCCCTTCCAGCCTGGGTGCGGGGCTCATGCGGGCTGCACAGAAGCCATCCTGTCTCCGTACCTCACCCCGCCTCTGAGCTGCTTGCTGGACTTTGCCAGACAACATGTGTGAGTGACTGGGACCAGTGAGGCATTGACTGGGCCTTGCCAGGCACCAACCGTCCCCTCTGTGCCCACCTGCCAGCCAAGAGCACAGGTACAACCCGAGCAAAGATGCCCAGCAGCCCAGGCCGAGGTTCCATGAATTCTTCGCTGCCGCCTCCCCTGCCTCTCTGCCGTTGTGACCAGCCACGTCGGCCTATTTCGTAGACAACTCAACTCTCAGGGACATCAGGAATTTGCACTAATTCAATTAAGCAATTAACCTATTGAGTGGCAAGAAACGCCTGGGCCATACCCTCTGTTGAATGGAACAGGACTGCTGTCTCAGCTTCTGGCGTTTGTTCTTTAAAAGGCAGTAAGGAGCTCGCCCAGATCGTTCCTGCCCCCTGCGAGGTTGTGTTCCAGAAACAGCAGTCAGTCTTTGAGGATGATCTGGTTCGTATATTTTATCGGGCGTGATGTGGGCAGAGCTGGGAGCTGGAAACCCAGTTCAGGGGCTGGCTCGGTTATGGACCCTTTGTGACTCTGGACAAATCCTCAGTTTCCTCATCTAGAAAATGGCAATAAGTAATTGCCATTAGGAAGTAATTGCCATGTCTGGTCTTCCTACCTTGCAAGGTTGTTGTGGATGATTTGGAGAGAGAATTCTAAAAAGTAGCCAATATATACAGACAAAGGACTCAAAGTTACAAATGTCCTCGGGCAGGCTTTTGGGTGGATGACCCATCACCTGTCCCCAACCCCATCTTTCCCTTCAGCTCTCGAGGGTAACATTTTCTTAGCCTGCAGGGCAGTGAAGCTGGGGGTGGCCACACGATACAGTTCTGGCCAGTGAAATAGAAAGGGAAGCGTTCCTGAAGCTCCCGGGAGCACTCCACTTTTCCTGATTAAAAAATTATGACAACAGAGCAGACAGGGCTGACTGGCTCTTCTTCCCTCCTGCTTCTTTCTGCCTTGAATTCTGAAGAGATGCTAGGAGCTGGGGTGACATCGTGGGACCACGAAGAGACTTAGGGCTTATCTCATCAAGAACGACCTCACCTTGATGACCTCTGCAAAGACTCTCTTTCAAAGAAGGTCACATTCTGAGGTTTCAGGTAGACATGAACTTGGGAGGGTGCTATTTAATGCACTTCAAGCCCCACTGCCCCCAGACTGAATCCATCAGCAAGTTCTATTAACCTTACTTCTAAATACATTCTGGTCCTGGCTGCTTCTCATTACAACGACTCAGCCGCCCTACCCATCGTAGCTTACCTGCCTCCACGCCTGCCTCATAACGGCCCCTGCTGCTCACAGCAGCTCTCTTAGGCAGGGAGGGTGGACGGGGGCCTCAGCCCTGACTCGGCACAAGGTACAGGCTTCTGTACGGCTCCTGGTTCGAGAGGCTGTGATGCTCTCTGCTCCCAGCCCGTCCTGTCATGTGGCCCTGTCATGAGTGCCCACAGCAGCACTGAAGGTGCTTGCAGCTGGAATTCCACTGGGCTGGACCCTCAGCGATGATGAGGTCAAGGAGAGAGAGCCTCACCCTATCTCCACAGCTCCGTCGGAGAGGACAGAGCTGGGCAGGTGTGCCAGATGCACGTACACCTGGACATTTCTTGTGAGTGGACTTAGACCTGGGTTGGGCAGGAGAGGTGGTGTGGGAAGGTGCTCCCGGGTCACCTCTGCCTGGAGCCACAATAAAAAAGATGAGAAGCCACATGTTCCTCAGGGGCATTCCTCATGCAGATGGAGGCTTCCCCTTCTTGAAAATGACTGGGATTTTGGGATCCCTGGAGCATCTTCCGTGCCCCACTGGTGGCAAAGGTCTTGGAAACTTGGTGGTGGGACAAGGCTTTGAAGCAGCAAAGAGTGCTAACCAGCTACAGGTGATTCTAAGGAGATGGGCCAGCTGGTAAGTACAAGGACACGCTTTGCCTTCAGGCAGGCTAGCCGATGCATGGGCTGATTCAGGCCAGCCAGTATCGGTTAAGGGCCTTCTGACTACCTGGCGCTGTGGGTTGGTGGGGTCAGAGCAAGGAAGCAGAGGACAGAGGAGGCAGGGGTGTGATGGGGAAGGGTCTGAACCCCACCTGGCAACGTCTCGGAGCTGAGACAGCGTCCACTCTCCACCCACTGCAATGCGGGGCATCTTCATGGCTCCCTGAAGCTCACAGAGGCCGCTGCAGCCCCCAGGTCAGGCTGGACGGGGGACAGACACTTCTCCTCATTGGTCAGGGACGTGCCTGCTTGTGGCAGAAACGACGGAGGCGGGCAGGTCCTGCCAGCCTGGAGACTGTGATTCTAAAAGTGGGACACACAGGTCAGCTCTCCAGGTCTCCACCTTCCCATCCTGCCTCCTAGCGTCCTTGGACAAAGGCTCACTGTGGGATCCGGGGTCATCCTTAGAAAGCCAAAAATAACATTAAGCAGAGTTTCTATTTTAGAGGGAAACACTTTCATCATGGATCTTTCACAAATTTCAATTCGACACCTATTTAAGGAAAAATCAAATAGTTCCCACAAACACAGCCTGAGTAGGAGGCCGCTCCCCGCGCCCTCCGCCCACCGCATCCAGCCCTGACTCCAGCTGGCTGGGACGTTCTGTGTGGCCACACGGGACTCACAGCGGTCCCCCCTGGCGTGAGTGGACGCCAAGGTCCGGCCCCACCTGCCAGGCGACCCCACCCTCCCCCTCGCCTCCGGCCCTCTGGCTGGGTCGGAACCAGCAGCGAGTGCCTGTGAGAGGCCCCAGGGATGGCTGGGCACCCCTGAAAGTGTCCCCAGGGAGACTGCAGTCTCCACGTCCGATTGACCGGGAACCCTGGTCCGGGTCTTCTGACATTGAATCCCGCCTACTCGTCTTCACACAGTGTGCTTCTTGGGGCGAGTGGAGGACTGGGGGGCGGGGGAAGTAAGAAGGAACAGTCTACGGACGTATTTTGTTCCATCTTTACCCACTTGCATTGCAGACTCAACTTTGAAATTCCAGAAGGAAAAGCAGAGACGCAAAGAAAAATGCTACATTTCAAATCGTTCCCACGGTGACTCATTTCAGAAGTGGGGTTTTGTCTTTTTAAAAAGCAGAATCAATACTGTCTTTCATGAGAACAGCCTTTTCCCCCCTCTTAAGCTTCAGCCCTGATCCTCCCTTCTTGGCTCTGTGAAGACTCAGAGAAGGAAGCCAACACCAGCTCTCCTCGCGGGCCTGGCCTGGGCAGCAGGGCAGAGCAGCCGAGGGGGCTCTTTGGAGGGAGAGAAGCTGGAGGGACCCTCTGCTTTCTTCAGGAGGGGACCCTGCCATTCATAACCACATCCCCACCAACTCCTAGGCCCTTATCCCACCCCATAAGGGCAAACTCCAAGCAGGGGACACTGGAGGTCACCCATCTTCTTGGAGCACCCCGGCCAGTGGCTTCCCAGACGGACGGACCCCTGTATGGGGGTGGGTCAGTGGGCAGCCTAGGCAATGACTTATAAGGTAGTTTATTCCAATGTCTCAATAATTTTTCTTTTTTTTTAGCTGAAAAGACTCAAATGCCATCCCTTTAAGCGAATACCCCTTGGAGCATAGCTGGGATATATGAATGTTTGGAGCTCTTACCTTGGCTCTGGCAAATGAAATACACTTAGGTCTCTTGATTTCCCAGTTACCTTTAATAATTCCGTAGGATGAGAGCTATGAGGGGCACTCCTTGTCCGCATCCATCTCCTGAGCGTCCTCTGCTACATTACCGAAGAGCTGAGACTGAGCTGCGTTTGAGGATGAGAAGCAGCATTCCAGAAAGACAAGAGAACAGGTGCCTTAGCGCCAGCGAACTCCGTCTGCTGAGGGAACTGGCAGTTCATTCGACACTGCTGGGGCAGGGGGAGCCTGTGGGCTGGCAGGGGCCGGCTGGAGTGGGAGAGGGCAGACCGTGGGGGGTCCCGTAAGCTACATGGAGAAGTTCAGACGTTATCCTGGGTGCCCGGGAGGCTCTCGAAATGATGTAAGGGGGTGGGGGAAATGAGCTTCTGAGATTGACATTTTACAAGGAATTTTAGACCTTTCACCTGGAAGTACATCTACAGTGATCCTCTTTCTTCGTGGATTTCAAGAGCTTCTCGGATCCTAAGCTGGACTACGCTTGTCCAGGTGACAAAGGATGACTTCCCATGGGGTGAAAAAGCCCTGTCTGGCCCACATCTCTGGCAGGACCTTGCATGGTGGGCCAGCTAAGCAAAGGGAAGGGGCCCCGCCTGAACCCCCTTTGTTGATGGCTGTAGTTAAGCACACTGTCTTGGCAAAGAGGGTCTCCAGGATGGTCTCAGATATGAGCAGGCCTCAGAGGAGATAGGTTAAATGATGTCCCCAGTCTTGAGCCAGTGAGTTGGGTTGAGCTTGGACTTGGCCAGGATAGAAAGCCAAGAAGAAAAGAGTGGAAGGAGAGAAGTGGCAGTGGACTTGGGGGTGGCACAGAACTAGTGCTGGTCTTCTTCCCTCGGCCTTACCTTTGGTGCCCCATGGCCCTGGGGGCCTTCCTGGAGGGGCTCAGAGCCCTTCCATTTCCAGAGCTGCAGCCCCACATTAGTCTTTAGCCCACACGACTGCTCCCACCTGTCAGTCTAGAGGCTGAGGCTGGTGCCAGCTCCCGTATCCAGGGGCCTGGCACTGTGCTGGCCATAAAGAGGGCTTCTGGTGAATGTTTGCCAATCACCAGGATTGGGGCCAGCCTCCCTGCTCCTCAGCCTGAGCCCTGGGTCTCAGAGATCCCCCAGACTACAGGACACGGCTCTGGTCCCTCTCTGTGGTTGTAGGGCTCTGTAGCCGTGAGTCACCACTTGGCCAAGAACCACTGCTCCCCTCCCTCCTAGACCCTGTTTCCTGCCACGATGTCACTCACTCCTCTGTGTTTTCTTCCCCTTTTCCTGCTGCCAGAGTGTTCCCATGTTTCATTAGGAGGGAGGCACTCCTGTCCTTTCCACTCCCTGCCCCTTCCTCAGTTTCCTTTTCAAACGATGAATTTATTCCTTGATGAACTTCCTGAGGACCTGGCCAGGACTCCATCGAGGTCTATCCCTGCCCTCACCCCCCAGGCTCTGTCCTGGGGGGACCAGAACCCACTGTCCCCCCTGGGGATCGGTGGCACCAGACTCTCAGGGCTTGGAACCTACTTGGTTTGAACCCACCCAGGACAGAAGCCCAGGCCCATGAGTCCCTGTCCATCCCCCAGAGTCCAGAACCAAGCCAATGTCACTGTAAGCAGCGACTGCACTAATAAGAACGCCCTCTGGTGAAAGCTGGCAGATGCCTCACGGGGCAGCCTGGGAAATCAGAGTGGCGGGGTTGAAAGATCAAAGTCAGTCTGTCTTTTCTGGCGGGAGAGGGGAGATCAGGTTCCAAAGATTTCCGAGAGGGAGGAATTAATCCTGCCTTTAGTTTGCTGGCCTGTAGTGTCCTGTCCTCTTTGTAGGAGCTGCTTCTCCTGATGCAGAGCGAGTGTCTTTTTCTTACTATGCTGTGCAGCCGTGAATGGGATACTATTCCTATCCCACAGGGAAGAGGCAAGGCTTGACGAGACCCCCTGTGGTAGAGCCCACCCCGTGCCGCCCTGGGGTGCATGTTCCACGGCCCCTGATGGCGATGCCACCACCATCTGCTTCTCAGACAGGGTGAGGCCAAATGCAGTTTCCTCTGTTGCCAGTGGAATAACTCGATGTCAAATTCTGATCCTAACCTTCCCTCCTTGGGGCTGATAGTTGGCTGCTCACTTCGCTGTGAGATGCTGCTCACCTACCTACCTGCCCAGGGGCCCACAGTCTCCAGGGTAGCCCAGATGAGCCTGAGCTGCCATTGAGCAAAACTGAAACTACTGTAGAGGAAATAAGAGAACAGTTCTGGTTCTGTCTTCTGAGTAGCCATGTGATCTTGGGCAAATCCCTTCACTTCTCTGAGTCAACTCTTCATTCATCATCATCATCGTCGTCATCAGTACCATTTACCGTATACTGTATATCTCATGTGATTCTCATAACAACCCTACGAAGAGTATTATTCCTACTTGAAAGGTAAAGAGATAAGGTTCAGGGAGAGTACCAAACTTGCCCAGGACCAACTTAGTAAGTAGCTAGGACAGGATTTCACCCCAGCTCCGATTCCAAAGACCGCGTGTGATAGGTCAAATGGTGGCCTCCCCAAGAAGATGTGCCCCATCCTAAGCCCCAGAACCTGCGAATGTGACTTTATTTAGAAACAGGGTCTTCGTAAATGGGATTCAGTTATGGATCTTGAGATGAGATCATCAAGGATTGTCCAGGTGGGTCCTAAATCCAGAGACAAGTATCCTTGGAAGGGACCGGAGAGGAGAGGAGAAGCAGGGAGAAGAGGAGAAGGCCGTGAAGGTGGGTGCCGGTGTGCGGTGAAGCCAGGGAGCTCCTGGAGTCACCAGAAGCTGGGAGAGGAAAGGAAGGATTCTCCCCCAAAGCTTCCAAAGGGAGTGTGGCCGTTCCAATATCTTGATTTTGGACTTCCAGCCTCCAGAACCGTGAGAGAATAAGTTTCTGTCGTTTTCAGCCACTCTGTTTGTGGTCGTTTGTTAGGTCAGCCCAAGGCTCTCGTATACCACGACATGTGTGCAGCGGCCCGTTGTTGTAAAACCATCACAGGAAACCCACTTGCTGGAGCAAACAGCAGTGGAAAAGTTTATAAAGACTCTTAGGTCCTCCCAGGCTAGCTGTCCCCACTGACACCAGCCTCGGTTAGCACATCCAAGTGGCCGTGAGCCACTTCCCTTGGGAAGCCACTCTCTGCGGGGACAGCGGGTCACACAGACGGGCCAAGCGCTCTCCTCTCCTGGCAGCTGCTCTGTCTCGGTGCTGCTGCTGGGGGCTCAGGCTGCTTCTGGTCTGAGTGTCCCACTCTTCGATGGTGGTGCAGAGAGAGCAGGGCCAGCCCCTCTGGGTGTGGGGAACAGCACAAGCAGAGACCAGTGCTCCCGGCTATTAAAAAATCTGATTGAGTCAGAAATATCTCGTGGTTCCTCATAGACTCAAGAATCAAGTTCAGTTCCTTAGCCTAGAATCCAAGGCACTTTGGGATCCGGCTGCAGGCTGCTGCCAGAATCCTGGCCTCTGGGATGCTGACCCAGCTCTCCGAGGCCTGGCTCTGTGGCTGAGATGCTGGCCTGTGTCTCCGCATCCCTGTCATTCCGTTAGCCTGAGCATACTACTACTTCTGTCCATGAGGCTGACCCGACACAGTTCCCCGGGGGGTCCTCCTCTACTCTGGTTTCTCCCTGTGCCTCTCCGAGCCCACGCTGCCCTGTGGGACAGGCAGGGGAGCGCCTGCCCACTTCTGTCCGGGCCTGGGACTCTCAAAGGCAGTGCCTGGCCCCCCTCAGTAACTGCACGGGCTCAATCAGTGCTTGTGGAGGTGAGTTGGGTTGAATGGATTTAAAGCAGCATCTCTTTAGCTCCTCTCCTTCTCGAGGGTTTATGCGGCTCCTATGTTTGTAGCTTCTCTACTCTCTACTGATTCTTGCCCTCAGGTTGCGATCCAGCCTCAGCTCACCAGATCTCGTTCTGGGGGCACCATTCACTGAGACCACGATGTGAGTGGCAACCCCGGGAGCTGTGCCTGGTGGTGGCCTTGTCCCCGGGTGTCTCCTGGCTCAGGGAGTTTAGACTCTGCTTCTTCCCCCAAATCCTCTTTTTAAAAATCTTGCCCAGCACCTTGCAACACAGTGAGGGCTTCCTGCTGGGCTGCAGAATCGCCCCCCTGCGGATGCGGCCAGCCCCCCACAGGGCAGCGTCCTCAAGGAAACGCCTCATTCTCTGCTCCCCTCTCTAATCATAGAACTAGATGGGTCCTGAACCAGGTCACCATGTGCTGTGCCTTCTGCCTCGGTAGGCGGACACACAGTGTACGGTCCTAACTGGGGCACTTTTACGGAGACAAGGAACCCCGAGGTATTTGTATGACAGGACAGCATGGGTAAACCGTGACAAGCTGAGATCCATCCCGGCCTGCCTGACAGCACAGCCGTGATATTTCCATTACTGGGTACAACGAGGAGGGGCCGTTTTGGTGGACAGAAGGGCAGGGCAGGGGCGAGGCAGGGAGAGCTTCCCAGGGAGGAATGCTAAGGTCCTGGGAGCGGGCTGTGGCTTTTGCTTTTTTTGCTTTCTGTGTTCCCACTCTGCTCCCATCCCAGGCTGAGCTGGGCCAGCCAAGCAAGGAGAGCTGGTGCTAAAAGCCTTCAGCTGGAGGTTGGGGGCCTGTGAGTTAGTCCTAGGTCCACGTAAGGGGAGCCAGCCACTTCTCCACCTGGGCCTTGGGTCACCTCTTCTGCAAGCTGGACATAACCCTGCCCTTCCCACCTTATGGAGCCTTGAGAAGCCGCCAGGGTCTGATGTGGGTGAGGGCTTTTGTGCCCTGCAAGACGTGGTCACTCCTCCTGCTCGGTGGCTGGGCGAGGTGCTCTCCTTGACTATCTGCTGTGGGGACAAATAGAATCCAGGGCACTTCTGGCCCCTCAAGCAACATACTTGCCCAATATTTCCTCTTGGGGACCTACCCCTGAGCACATCTCTCTGGGAGAGCAATAAACAAAAAAAATCTGACATTCCCTCCTTAAAGCCTCTGGAGGCAATGGAATCAAACAGGAGCTGGGATCTATCCAATAGCAAGAATGTAAGTAGCTGAGAAACTTTCACAAGCGAGGGGACGGTTGTGGGCCAGCGGTTGGGAGTGGGGGGAAGCAAAGGTACCTGCTGTGTGTCTCCAGGGAGCAGTCTCATGGTGGCCCTGGCAAGGGCCGTGGTGACCGCAATGCAGCCTTCTGAGCTTTCATTCCTCCTGGGAGACTCTTTTGCACCCTTGGTCACCTGGAACCCTACTCTCTACAGGTATATGATGTGGAGCCAGTACAATCAGGTAGTGCAACTTCTCTTTTAGAAGGAGCCAGCCTTGTCCTGGGCTAGCATGTTGGCCCTGGGTAGGGGGCTGTCACAGGCTCCCAGGGGACAGTCAAATGGATTAGCACAGGAGAACGGCTGGGGTTGGGCTGAGGTCAGCCATATCTGTTCAGTTTCTGATAATTTTAGCTACACTGGACAAAGACCAGTGGTTCTTTATCTAAGGCAATTGTTTTCAGTTGAGGCTCGCAGTGGGACAGGAAGGCCAGCAGAGGTGGGGAAGCCTCAGGGGGTTGACAAGGGGCGTCTGGCTGACTCGTCTTGAGGAAGGAGCAGCCCCAGATCTGAGCAGGCAGAGAGGACATCAGAGGACGTCGCCTCCCGAGGAGGTCACTTTCTGACCTGGAAGGGCAAGAGATGGATCACGGGAATGGAAATACAGGAAACGTGGCCGGGCTTAGCGGAGAAGTCGAGCTGGGATCGATTGTTAGCCCGTCCACTTGGGGACTTTCCACAGGACAAAACAAATGTCCTGTGTATAGAACACGGGGGGGTCAGGAAGCCCTGGGACGTGGAGAGCACTCTGTTTTTGCTGCTGTCCTGTGGCCTTTCTGCGTGGCCTCAGTGGATCTGAGCTGCCAGGTCCTAGACACCCCTTCCTCATCGGGGGCAGGTGCTGGGGCTGAGGTCTGGGCGGCAGGAGTGAGAGCCCTTAGCAGATGTGTCTACCAGGCATCTGTTCGCTGGGGCACAGTCTGCTGGGACATCAGTCTGTTTACATGAAGGTGTTCTGGGCTATGAGGCTTTGGCTGGCCACAGTAATTCCCTCCACGATTTAATCTCAGTTCAAAGTCACCACAGGGCTCAGGTGAGCTAACAAGTGTCACCTCTCTTCTCAGAAAAGTGTGGCAGGAGCCAGGTGCAGGAAGATTCCGTAGGGCACATGTGGGCTCTGTGTCACCCAGTAGACCCAAACGGAAGGCCCCAGGGACTATGCAAATATTCTCCGAGGGATGTGTGCCAGGGCCAGGCTCCTGGGAGCCCAGTGAGAGGACACCGCTAGCAAGTGGCAGAACGGGAGTCTGGATCCAGATCTGCTTGGGTTCAGAGTCCATTCTTTTTCCCTGGAGAAGTATTGTGGGAGACTCGTAGAGGCTGACCCTTGTCACTGAGGACTCCCCACTGTCCCTCAAGCGCAAAAGTGGACCATCAGGTTATTTGCTCAGCAAAGCGTAGGGGTTTGTCTGGATTCTGTTTCACGATAAGGCAGCGCCACACGATTGACGGTGCCTGGTCCTCAGAGCCAGGAGAAGCCAGCTCTGTGGCCTGCTTGCCGTGTGACCTTGGGCCGACCACTTAATCTTTCTGAGGTCTGGTTTTCTCATTTGGCAAAATCCAATAGTAATATCTACCTTCTATAGTTGATGAGATATGTTTATCAGTTGAAACAGACTCTGGCGTACAGTAAATTTTCAAAAGATTTAGCCCTTATTCTGAAAATATCTCTTTTTCTCCTTTTTATTGGGGATAAGTATAGCTTGACTGATATATACATGTGTGTATGTATATATATCCACATATTTATAAACCATATCGGCATCTGTGTGTCTGACTCAATCCTTCTGTCTGCCGAAAGAGAATAAGCCCCTGACCCATTTTATGTGGTTGCTTTGAAGGATGACTAAGAAATATGCTCATAAAAACCTCCGCTAAATGTCAGATCTTTAAAGACATGTTTCAAGACGCATAAGATTCCTTCAAGGTTGCACATCCATCTGGGGACAGACAAAATAAGGAATCATGAAGTTGCGTGAGAGTGTATAATTCATTTCAAAACGTTACGGAAAAAAAGAACCAATACACGTGAGCCTGATTTGTGAGCCTTATCAAAGCCCAGAATAGAAGGTTGGAATTAGCATATGCACATTCCAGTGTGGAGAATTAATTGTTCTGGGGCTCATCTGGACGCTCCCAGGAGCTCTGAGATACGGAGGCGGAAAACCACGAGTCCTGCCCACGGCCCTCAGCATCCCGGGGAACGTGGCGAAGGGGCTTTGGGAGCAACCGTTCAGGTCCCCGGGATTTTGGTGTGAGAACTTTTTTACAGGGGAGACTTCCCTATGCCCCGGGGTATTGTGGGATTTTGGATGGACAGAAAACTCCCCCTCATCAGGGACACGCGCCTGGGGAGGACAGAAGCGCCAGGTCTGCGAGGGGGCGTTGCCCAGCCCGCCCCCGGCCCAGCTGCCCCTCAGCCAGAGACCGCTGCCAAAATTGGCTCGTGTGGCCCAGGAAACAAAGCCCAGGCCAGTTTGCATCCAGATTTTTTTTTTTTTCACTTCGTATTATTTTATATCCTCGTGTTCCTCTATCGCTGATAAAATAATAATTAACATGTTTGAGTGCTTATTATGTAAGCAGGCACAGTTCCAAGGACTCCACATGTGAATCAGTTCATCTAAACCTAACAATTACTCTCCAGGTGCCTTATCAGTTCCATTTTCTAGCTAAGGAAGTTGAGAAGTGAGTGAGTAATGTGTGTGGGTCACCCGCCCCCCCCCCCCAACTGGGGCTTGGCGGGCCCTCAGGCTGCATCTCGATAATGGCGAGACTTCACCTCACGGGCACTGGCTGGGTCTTAGATGCTGCTTCAAGGGGCTAGTTGAGTTAATCCTCCTAACGACCCTGTGAAGTGGGTGTCATCCTTATCACTCCTGTTGCACTCGTGTGGAAACTGAGGCACAGAAGGGTCTGGAATTTGCCCATAGCCAGAAGTGTCAGCTAGAACCTGAATGTGTAACCACCACACCCTGCTCCTTGGTCGGCGGCTGCCTTCTCCCTGCTGTCCTCCTACCCCCCTAGCTCCAGGTCCCTGGAGAGGAAGGGAGCTTCAGGATGGCCAAGGCCCCTCCGAGCTCTCTTGGGATGGCTGAGGCAATGGCCTGAGCAATGTTTATGTTTCTGCCGCCATTCTATAAAACAAGGCCAGGAGACTCCCTGTAACTGCACGTCAAGCCCTGCAGCTCCCTAAATGGGCACCCAGCTGGGTCCAGGGCTCAGACTGTGACTCTGGCTTCGCCTGGGGGTATCTGTGCTCCTGAGCTTTTCCGAGGTCACACACACTGCTGCCTTGATCCCCTGGGCCGGAAGCTTAGGACTCTCACCCTGAGCAATGCTTCTGAGGTCAAGACAGACGAAAAGCATCTTGGGTTCTCATGTCTGAGAAGTCTCCTTTTAAAGGCACCTACTCGGCCTGACTTAAATTTGTGTCTCCCATATTTACTTAACTACAGAACACTTTTTATAAACATATCACCTATTAAGCCTTCAGCGCAGAGTATGTACAGCAAGCGGTTCCCTTGGTGACCCCCACTTCCTCTGGCATCGGACCTGTGCTGCGTTCCTCAGCGGGCAGCGGGGCCAGGAGACAGCGCTGCTCGTCCACTGGGCGAGGCCCAGCGGAGGCGGAGGGCACCCACAGCCCGGCCTAAAAGCCAGAGGGTGTTCAGGGAGGAGACTCAGGCATTTCCACCTGGGCTTTCTTTACAGGAGTCCTGTCGAATATACTGTTCTCTGTCCCTTTGCATTCCGGTGACATTTTAGCGCTTCTTAAGAAATAGAACCTGTCCCACTCATGAATCTGTCTCTGACAGGGGAAGAGCTTAAGGGACTGATGTTTCGGGGATGTGGGGCTTTCGTTCTTTCGTTTTTAAAGCTTTTCAATCAACAAACATTTACTGAGCATTTACTGTATTGTGCTAGGTGCCAGGGACCCAGAATGGTGTCAAATATGTCCTTTTTCTTGTAGCACGACTATGAAGCTTCCATGTGTCACACATAGCATACTTGTGAGAAGCTGCTGTATCACGGTGTGAAAACGGATGAATGCAATGTCGTGGGTTAGGTACAAGTGCGCGAGCATCCTGGGCTCTCCTGGGAGAGCCCTCCAGGGCAGGCCAGGCCCAGGGACATTACTTGAGAGAAGACGAATATGTGTGATAAGGAGTGAAAGGCAGTCCAAATAGCAGGAACAGCCTGTGCAAAGGCACTGGGGTATAAACAGATGGAATGTGGAAAGTCGGGAGTTGAGGTCAGAAGCTAAACTGGGCCTAGATCATGAGGTGCCTGGTGGGCCATGTTAAGGAGTCTGAACTTTACCTTGAGGACTTCTAGCAGGGAGGGCACTTGATAAAATGTGTGATCTTAGGAAGATCTCTCTGGTTGAGGGTGGAGTGTAGGAACAGGCAGGACAGAAGTTGCTAGAATGAGGAGACGCTTCTACTTGGCCGGTGCCCAGCACAGCTGGAGATGATTACACTTCCAAGGGCCAGGCCAGACTGTAGGTTTGGGGGAAAACTCTGAGGCAGGTCAGGGCCCAGCTGCTCTGTGGAAATCCTGGGATTCCCCAACCCCCCATTGCCTGACAGGTGCAGCCCTTAACCTAGCTAGAACTTGCCAGGCAGTGAGGACAGCCAGGGCACAATTCCTGTGACAAGGCACGCACGATGACATGGGAGCTCTTCGGGCATCTCCAGGGGCGTGTTTCTGTGAGACGGCAGGCAGTTTCTGCTTTGGGACGATCCCCTCACGGTGTCCAGGCAATTAATTATTCCTTATCTCCCCGAGTAAGGGCCACGTGGAAATCACGCCCATCCTTCTGCTCGAGTTTTATGTTGCTGTTTATTTTGAACAGGAAAAGAGCAGAAAATAGAACTGTTTTCAGGATAGATGCCAAACGGAGGTTTTTTTTTTTCTGTTTTTGAATGGCGGGAACAGGGAGGGGAGCAGGGGCCTTTTCCCAGGGGCCGTTGAGGTGGGAGCAGGTACCCCCCAAGGGAGTGTGCTCTGGGGAGTGACCTCGAGTGCCCACCCGAGGGGGCATCTGAGAGCCCAAAAGAGCCAGAGCCCCAGCGTCTGCCTAGGCCCCAGTCCTAGGGGATAGTTCTTGTCAGGGACAGTACCCTCGTGGAGAGAGGTGACAGCAGCCTGGGCCTGGAGCCTGAGCAGCTCAGGCCTACAGGCTTGCGGGGTAGAAGCTGGAACGAGAGTTGGGGGTGGGGCACAGACCGTCCTGGCTGCTTCCTGGTTCCTTGTGTCCAGAAGTGAACACTGGGCTGGGAGCAGGGCACCCACACTCTGGCCGTGGGTGATGCCCAGGCAGTTACGTTGTTTTCTGGCCTCAGTTTCCTCATACGTGCAATGGGTTCTCCACCCTTCACAAGTGCCCTGAGAAAGCGTGGCACACAGCTCCTCGGCCCCCTCACACCCAAAGGAGAACACGTAACAGCGTCCTGCCAGAGCAGCTGGGCTGGGCGTCGGGGTGGGTGCCGTGAGGGTGGAGTACTTTTGGGGGACAGTTCTCTCTGTCATGATTTTGCTGCAATGCATGCCTCCCCACAAACTTCAGGGGAACAGCCCACAATGTGCCTTGACGTCCGCAGAGTTTTGGAGGAGGGTCCTCGGAGCTGTGGGAGATGGGGGTCGACAGGTCCTGGAAGGCAGGCGGTGGGGCACACGCAGGGCACTCGCCTCCACGCACCTGCTTAGTGTCCCTGGGCCACCTCCTCTCCCTGAGCAAGTTTGTTCATTTGTATGATGGGGATAATAACGCTGGCCCGGGTGAGACTGCGGGAGAGGTAAGCGAGAGGATGGAGGGGCTACGTGGATAGTGTTCACTGCCATATCCCAAGTGTCCAGCTGGCCTCCAAAAATGTCTGTTGAACGAATGATGCAAATAAAGCACATAGGAAAGTGACTGGCACAGAATCAAAAGCGAGCAGAGCTGCTGCCATTGACGAACCCCGCTCTGTGCCTCCGTCACCCTCCGTGGCGGGCTCTGACGCGGACATTTCGTGCGCTTGGGGATTCGTGCTCACCTCGGGCCTGCGGTCCTTTCAATTCAAGCGGCACCAAAAGGCCGGGCCATGCCCGGACGACCGCGCCCTGTTCTCTGCAGGCTGCCAGAACCCCCATTGTCTGCCCCACGAGGCGCCGAGGTGCGTTGCCAAAGCTGAGTCTCCCTGGAGGAAGCAGGGGTCCCTGGGCCTCAGCCAGAGTCGCCCACCTCTGCCCTGCCCTGCCCTGCCCTGTATTGTCCTCCTGCCCCGGGTGGGGCCGTGTCAGCACCGCCTAGCCTGGCCTTGTCCACCCTCATCCTGCTGGATGTGAGACTGAGGCTTGGGACAATAGTTCCCCTCGTGCATTCGTGGTGGAGGGAACCAACCGCGTTTGTGAAGGCCGAGGCTCAGAAGGATGGCCACGATGGGGGGTGCGAACAATCTGGGCTCTTGTGAGGGGGGTTTGCAGGTGAGAGCCTGGGAAATACAGCTGCCTCGGTTTCTAGGACTAAGTCACCTGCCGGGACAGAGGGCTTTCTGTGCTAAAACCAGGGAAGTCCCAGGCAGACTGGGATGAGTTGGTCTCTGTACTGAAAAAACTGATTTGTGTCCCAATAGAAACAGACTTTGGCTATACTAGTAGGGAATTTGGGGTTCTGTTCTTTAAGCTGTAAGGAGTTAGAGCAGGATCGTTTTGTGAGGGGAAAGGTAGAAAGCAGTTTTTCCAAACCAAGCCCATTTGATCCTCACACTGATGGGAATGTTCATCTCCATTTTGCAAATGAGAAACTGGGTATCAGAGTAGGTAGATCACGTGCCCCAGGTCACACGGCACATAAGCAGCCCGAAGCTCGTGCCCTGAGCCACCAAGCCACCTGTCCCAGGGGGAGGCTCTGGCAGGCCAAGGCGTGGGTACTGTGGCCCAGGAGCTGGGGCTGCCTGGGATGTCTCTGAGGACATGGCCTCAGAGGCTCCTGGCAGATGGGCCTGTCCTGACTTTTGGTTTCTGCCTGTGGCGGACAGCCAGCAAGCAGCCCTCGGGCTGGCTCCGCCTTCCTGGCTCTGGGTCCCCGTTTTCTATCCTGGGTCTGGTCAGGACAGGCCTCAGTGAATGGTGTTGAATGAATGCATGCTGGGACCTGTGTTGGCCCCATTTGACTCACAGGGGTGGGGCTGGGGGAGAGCCTCCGAGCGGTGAGAAACAGCATTGCATGCAGAGGGAAGGGTCCAGAAGGAGACCCCCTGGGTGTGGAGGGCAGGGGTTTGGAGGAAGCTCTCTGCTTGCTAAGCAGGTAGCATATCCTCTGCTCCAGTGATCAGCAACAGACCTTGGCCCAGCTCTCCCCTGACCAAGCCCCAGCTGCTGGGGACACAATGGCTGTTCCCTTTTGACCGCCAGGCCTAGAGGCATTAACAGGCTGACCTAGGGAGCCGTCACCTAGAGCCAGACACAGGCGGGCAGGGGAGGAGCAGGCAACAGAAAGAGAGCCAGGCAGGCAGGTGGAGCCTGGGTTTGACAGCCTGGCCACCGGTGTGGCAGGCAGCAAGCATATCTGGTCAGAGGGCTCAAGTGTCTGGACAGGTGGCTGGAGCCCATGCGTCGCCAGGTCCCAAATGCCCGAAGCTGGGGCAGACAGCCAGGCACACTGATATTCCAGGCGTGTTATAAGGGGCAAGGACTGTTCTGCATGGCACTGGGCCCTTGGCGCACATCTCTGGTCTTCAGGACGGTCCGTGTTCAGCTCGTCCCTGGCCGTGGAGTGAGACTGAGGAGCCAGCCTGCTGGGCCGTCGGGACTGAGACAGCGATGCTCCGCTCCGCAGAGCCGCAGTGGCGAACCCGGGGCTGGAGCTGCAGGGCAGTGGGGACCTCGGTGTGAGGCGCTCTGCGGGGAGAGCCCCACACCTGCCCGCAGAAGAGAGGCCTTAGCGCGGGCGGCTGGGCCTCGCGCGGAGGAATCGTGGTGGGGACGCGGCAAGAGGGGTCGCAGGTGCCCAGCCTTTGGTAGAACCCCAAAGCAGGGCCGGTTCCAGAGAAGGGGGGTGGGCAGGGGACTTCCGCTCTTCTGCAGGCTTAGCAGGCACACAATTCACTGAGGACCAAGCGTGGCGCGGGGGCGGGGGACGCCTCTGAGACCCCCAGAGATTTGCCCGGGAGAAAGGAACAGGGAGTTATTGCCTCATGGTTACAGAGCGTCTGGGGTGATGACACGATTTGGAAATAGAGGGTGGTGATGGCGACGCGACTTGGTGAGTGTCGTTAATGCCCCTGAACTGCACATTTACCATTAAAATGGCAGATTTTATGCTGTATGCGATATGTATTTTACCACACTAAAAGAAAAAATTTTTAAAAATTGCCAAGGTCATGAACAACAAGGAAAGGCTGAGAAACCGTCACAGGCGGAAGGAGACGAAGGAAGAGGGATAACCAAAGGCACTGTGGGGACCTGGACTAGACCCTGGAACAGAAAACAGGACAGTTCACCTCTGTTAAGGGAACACGGCTGCAATTCAGTTAAAGTTTGGAGTTGTGTGAAGAATATTGTTAACTTCCTAGTTGTGACAAATGTTCCATGGTTATGTAAGATGTTAACGTTAGGGAAGCTGGGTGATGGGCGTATGGGAACTCTCTGTACCATCTTTGAAACTTGTTTATAATTCTAAAATTATTCTAAAATATAGAGTTAAAAAAAGGAAAAAAGCAGGACCGGGAGTGCTGGGACCCAGCTGTGGCGCTGGGCCTCTGGCTCCGCCCAGGGGCGGGGGCAGCCAGGCGGGAGCTGGCTCTTCCCTGGCCAGGAGGAGCTGGGGATGGACCAGCACTGGGAGGAGAGGCAGAAGAGCGGTGGGAGCACTCCCAGCCCCCGAGCCTGGGCAGCTGCTTGTCCCTGGTTGGCTCGTGTTCTCTGTGGTCAGCAGGGTCTCTGATCTCCAAAGGGGGCTTCGCATCCTCTCTGGGCTGAAGCAGTGCCTTCGGTGGAGTTGACCTTGAGAGCCCATGTGGACGATAAGTTGGGTGGGTCCAGCAAGCAGTTGAGGCTGCTGGCCTGGCCGCACCCCTCACCCGGCCACGTGCCGGAGACGAAGGGTCGGGGATCGGGCCCTGGTGCTGCCCAGCCCCATCCGGACTGCCCCGTGGGGCCTCTTCCTGAAGGCAGCTCTGCTCATACCATCCCCTGATCAGAGCTGGCTCTCAGTGCTTAGAAAACAAATTCTAACCTCCATCCTGCCTGCAAGCTCCTTGGACGGCCCAGCGTCTCCCTCCACACTCTTCAGCTGACCAGACGCACCAGACTTGGGGCCTCTGTTCACGTGGTTTACTGATTCCTGTCTTTTTTGTCATCTTCACGATGTTCAGTTTTTCAAGGTCCACGTCAAACCGTCCTCCCACATCTCCTATGACACTTGTGACTGGCCTTTCTGGAGTCACTGATTCACTTCGTACTCACCTCCCCGTGAGTCTGTCAGATTTCCTTTCCGTCTCTCCCCAGAGGCCAGCTCGGGGCCCGGCTGATGAAGAAGGGAGGATTTGCTCTCAGCCCTGGGCTCAGTCAAGCCCTGAAGGCATCAAGAGTGCCCTGTCCTCCTGCTCGAGCATCCGGCTACATCCACGCCTCCTCCTGTGATAGGAACCTTGGAATGCCACCTGGGACATGAGCCCATGCCTCAGAGGTGGAGCAAAAAGAAGCCACTGCACAGAGCTGGCGGCTCAGGCTTTTTGGGGGGCCCTACCTAATGCATCCACCCATACTTAAACTGAAGCAGGAAGCAATGGCGGGCCCGGCCCTCTGGTCTGGAGCTTCCTTGCTGGTGGCTGCAGGAAGCCCCAGGGCACAGAGACGGGCCTGCTGTGGCTGCCGGCCTGGACTGGTCAGTCCGGTCGTCCTGCTTTTGCCCCGAGCCAGGCCCATTGCAGAAAGCAAGGGCAGAGGTGGCCACTCCCCAGTGGGCTGGGGATTAGGGGAGAATGGGGTGGTAGAGCCACCCACAGTCTGTCCCAGGCTCCCTTCTGGACACCCGGGTTTCCATCTCTACGATGGCTCCACCCATAGCTTCTCCTACAAACACCGTGGGCCTGGGCTTGGGGACGGCAGGCTTTCCCAGCGCAGAGTGGTCACACAGCCAAGACCAGCCGCGTACTCTGAGGGCAGGCTGCAGCCAGAGGTCCTCAGAGCAGAATTCCTGTCCCCAGTCACTCATTGGAGGAAAAAGGGTTATGACAGGGAAGGGGGAAACTGGAAACTAGCATTTTGTGAGTACATACTACGAGCCAGGCACAGAGCCAGACACTTTCCAGGTGGTTCTCCTTTATCTCTCTAAAAACTGCAAGACAAGCACGGTTGTCCCCATTCTCCAGATCAGGAGATTAAGGCTGATAGAAATCAAGGAACTGCTTGCCTGTGTGTGTCAGAACCAGGATCCAACCCACGTGTCTGTTGGACTCCAGATACTGTCTTCCCTGCTCCAGGGTGGGAGAGAGGGTGGGACCCATCCAGCTTTCTGGGGGTGGGGGCAGCGGGGGGAATTCTCAGCTTCCAGGAGCGTCAGGTGATAGGACAGAGGGCACAGAGCCTCAGGTGATAGGACAGTTGGTGATGTCCTTCTCTGGAAGGGGGTAGGAGATGTGTTTGCATGGTCAGAGCTGCCATGTGCAGCGGGGCAGGCTGGGGGTGGGGTGGAGTCACAGTGAGTCCTGTTGTCTATGGGGAAGGGCTGCTGGGAAGTGGGGAGGCCACACCCCTGGGGTTATGGCAGGACCCAGAGTGGAGACCAGGCCTTCTTGGAACATCTGCCCCTCACTCAGCCCCCACACTCCATGACTTCCTTGGTCACTGTGTTGCCTTTCGAGGGGGTACACACAGCCCGAAAGAGGCTGTGGATGCAGACACTTCCTCTGGCCCTGTCCTGTCTGGCCATTCTCCATCTGTCTCCCCACCTCTCGCCTGCTTGCAGATGCTCCCTGTATATGGCCCTGGGGATTGCTCCCGCCTCTGAACTTTCCTCATCCTCAGTCAGCACCACACCCACAGTCCCACGAGTGGTCTTTTGGAGGCTGGGTGCTGCTCTCGCCAGCACCATGAACCCCTAGAGAGCCTGGGTGGCCTTCACATCCTCTGGGCCTCACCATGATTGGCACTGAGCTCAGGGCTCAGCATACAATGGTGAGCAGGGCTGGGGCCAAGCTTTCCTGGGCACCTCGGACATAGACGGATGAGCCACATGTGAGAGATCCCAGCTGGAGTCCAGACCCAGGTCTGTCCTGCTGCTCTGGGTACAGCCTCTATGCTGAGCCTCAGTCCCCCAGGCCAGGAAGGAGGGTAAGCCCAGAACATTCTGTAATTACAGGCTGTGGGAGCTGGCTGTGATTATGCAAAAAAGACCCATGTGCTTCCAGAAAATACTGAATGATCTAGAAAGCAGTGACCACCCCCTCGACATTTATTCTTAGAAATCTGAGGAAGCTGCTGACTAGCTCATCCTTGGAAATGGGTGTCTCCTGGAGACACCCTCGGTCCCTGACCCTAGCCAAGAGCAGCCTGTGGGCGGGCCTAAGGAGGCAGGCGGGAGGGACAGGACATAGGAACTGTGTCTGGCCTGGAGCACTGCAGTGACCCAGGCCATTCTCCCTGCCACTCAGCCGCCTTCGTGGCTCAAGCCCTCTGTTGATATACCTGTGTTGTGTGCTCCCCTCCCATCTCGAGTAATTTTTTTTTCAATTACAGTTGACATTTAATATTATATTAGTTTCAGGTGTACAGCATAGTGGTTAGACATTTATATAACTTACAAATTGATACACCCGATAAGTCTAGTACCCACCTGGCACCATATGTAGTTATTACAATATTATTGACTATATTCTCTACACTTTCAAGTAATTTTATCTGGGATGCCCCTGCTGGGGCCTCCCCAGAGGCTAAAGGAATCATGATTTGAAGTCTCTAACCCTTTATTCCTTGCCTTTGGCCTTGAGGAAGTGTGAGCCAGACCATAGCCACCCTCGCTTATTCATTCAGAGCTGCAAGTGCTTAGGGGTGGCTGGAGATGGGAGACTTAGATACTGCTTGTGGCCCCCTTGGGAGCTCAAGTGGCAAAGTCAGGTATACAAATAACTGCAACAAGTATGAAAATGGCCTGAGAAGAGGGAAAACCAAGGGTTACATGGCATGGAGAGAGAAGTGTGGTATTGCTAAGTGAGCCTGGCAGACTTCCTGGAGGAAGGGGTATTACCTAAGAAATGAAGGATCAACTTAAATTTTTTTTTTTTTATCTTGAGTATTGAAAGGGGAGCAGAGTTGGGTAAAGTCCCTGACGAAAGGAACAACAGCTGAGGTGAAGTGGGGCGAGGCCTGGACCACATCAAGCAGACATGGTCTGCGTCTCATTTCCGAGGAGAGGCCATGTGACCCTGAAGAGTGCCCTTCCTCCCGAGTGTATTTCCTCACCGGAAGAGAAGAAAGATTGTGAGGATAGATTGTGAGGATAGATGGCATAATGCCCTCGAGGGGACCTGGGGGCAGTGCTCCAGCCATGCTCTGTGCTGGTGACCTGGCGGAAGCTCCAGCTTGTCTCCAGGCAGATTTAGAGAGTCCACTGTCACTGGTTTGAAGAAAATCATTAGACATCAAACACCCTCTGCACAGGGTAGGCTCTAAAACACGACCTTAGGAAGCGATAAATATCATCGCTCCATCAGAGCAGTGGGCCCCGACATTAGGGCAGGTGACCAGGACTGTCCGTGGGTCAGTGAACACAACTCAGCCCAGACCCTGCAGGGCTCCACCTCTGTAGGGAAAGGAGGCTCAGGCCTGCTCCCAGTTCACATGACCCATCAGAGGGGCTGGACTGGGCTCCTACCTAAGGTCACCGTCACTCCAGTTCTCCTGACAAAAGATTCCTTCCTGTGTCATGGCTGGATGCGATGCCCAGCCAGTACATCCACCGGGAGGAATAACTTACACTCAGTGAAAAGATGTCTGTCTACACTTTTCTCCTCAGAGTTATTGCTACATCAAGGCAGGCCCTCCAGGGAAGCCTCTTGTTGTCGCTGATAACACAGCCAAAACTTTTACTTCACTCTAAAGTAGCTTCGGAAGCAGAAGGAGAACCCGGAGCATACTTGAGTTAATGACTTTGCGATCTCGAGATAGCCGTTGGCCAGGGAAGGTCTTTGTCCTGACCTGCCCGGGTGCAGGCGGACAGCTCAGCCTGTGGAGGAGGAGAGATGCGGGGAGAAGCGGAGGAGAGGGTTCAGACAGGATACATCTCACTTCCTCGGGCTGACGGGATGCTGTGGCATGGGCTGGGCTCTGCCACCTGTGGTTTGGGAACAGGAGTGCAGTGTCGAGCGAGAACCTCACAGTGGCTGTCAGGTGAGCTGTGATGGACAGACACATCTACTCAGACGCCCCCAGGTGAGGAGAATGAGGCCCAGGGAGAGGCTGCGCTTGCTGAGTTTCCCCAGGGGGGTTAGCGATGGCCCTGGAAGGAGAAGTGGGGGTGCTGCTCAGGCCAGGACACCCCAAGCACACCTCCGACTGCAGGTGTGAGCCAGAGACGGAGCGAGGGGGTGGGATGTGAGGAGCTGCGGGAGGGAGCCTGAGAAGACAGGGCCTGGCCAGGGCTGGGTGTGGCGTCGAGGAGCCTGGGGCCTGAGCAGACAGGAGCTTAGACAATCTTTCTGAACTGGATTAGTGGTGTCCAGGGGTGAAGCAGAGGGTGGGGTGGGAGGAAGGGGCTGTGGCTATAAAAGGGCAACGTGAGGGGTCCTTGTGACAGAAACGTTCTGTGTCAATAGCAGTATCTCAATATCTTGGTTGTGATATTGTGCTATAGTTTTGCAAAATCTGACCATTCAAAGAAACAGAGTCAAGAGTACACTGGACTCTTATAAATTGCATGTGAAACTGTAATGATCTCAAAATTAAAAGTATAATTAAAAAAAAAGAGGAAGATTCTGAGCTGGGTACACAGAGGGGTTTGAGGGACAAAGGGACCAGCTAGGAGGTGACAGCAGAGCCAAGTGGAAGTGGCATCCTCAGCTCATCCTGAGGCACCAGGCCTGCTCTAGGGACAGTGGGCTGTGGGCTCTTGGCTGGGCGTAGCCTGTGAGCTCAGTGACTTCTGGGCCCAACAGAGTGAGCATCAAAAGGCAAGGAGCGGAGTAGAGAGGCGGTCAGGGTTGGGGTACTGCCGGCGGAAGGGTGAGGAAGTGCCAAAGCCCCTCAACCAGTAGGGGTGACAGGGCGGTTGGCAGAAATGGTGTCTGCCCCACGGCCCAGTGTGGAAAACCACTGTCACCGCAGCCAGCGAGGTGGTTGCCAGCCACGCTGAGGGCAGGAGGGCTCTGGGTCGTCTTGAAACCGACAGCTATTTCCCTTTCCACAGAAAGAATTCGGACTTGGTGTCAGGCGGGCTTGGATGCCGGAGGTGCTCTCCAGGGGCTGCCTGCCGCTGGGCCAAGGGCACGTGGATTTGCCCAGCTTTGTCGTTACTTTAACCCCATCGAGCGCCCACAGCGTAGCGGGCCCTGGAGGAGACGCATGTGCACGGACACCCCTTCCTGGGCACGGGGACAGGGTCTGATGCAGGGCGCGAAGGTGTTAACAACCACCATGATGAGAAGGTATCTTCAGAATGACAGGTGAAGCAGACAACTCCATCCAATATAACAGAATTGACTGCAGGGTGATATACTTACTGGAATGTTAGGTGGGCGTGAACAGATGACGCAACAGTTTTGTGCAAATTATTCTCCGCTCCCAGACCCCTGTTACAATACTTTATCGTAGTGTAACTCAGACACTAATGATTGGCCAAACAAAGGAATAAAGAATGCAGTAGCACCAGGGGCCATACCTCCCGGTGGCCTTGTGAGAGATGATTTCTTATAATCAATACCTTTATCAGTTTGATATTTATCTTGGTCATCATGCCCTTCTGGCTGTTGCTAACAAAAATATTTATATTTATGGCTACATTTTAAGGGACGCAGACAATCGTCAACTAGAAGACTTTGCTACGGTTGCCAAGGACAGTGAAGTTGGCCAAAGGCCGCGGCACGAAAACTTAAAAGTGAAATGAAATCTGGGACGCAGCGATGTGACAGGCTAGTGACACGGAAAACAGAAAGATGGCTTTCGTGGCAGGTCAGATTGACTCTGGCAAGTGGACTGATGGGCAGGGAGGTTTGTTCAAAGGCAAGAGGTCTATTACTTGCAAATGCCGATCCATGAATGCCCTAGATAGAGCCCGGTCAGCGAGGTTCTCTCTGCGTCACCGACCCAGCCTCTCTGTGCCTCCTAGTTTGCCTGAGACGCCTTCACACGTCTTCAGGCCTTGACCTTGGTTTCTCGTCAGCCCCACGCTGTGTCTAACCCTCCTCTGTGTAGACGCTGCACTGGCACTGGGCGCACAGTCAGACCCAGACCCAGTCCAGCACTGGAGAGGCTGTGGTCTGTTGTGAGAGATGGAGACATAACCAAATAAGGTTCTCACAGAGGGTCAGGCGGGCGTCCCCCCCAGATGATGTCTGTGCCTCTGGGTCTGTCAGCGATGGGGCCTTTTCCAGCACAGGCAGGAAAGCCCAGAGACTGTGGACCCAGTCTCTGAGGGTGCTGAGGTCTCCTGCCTCTGGTGCTGTGTGAGGAGCCCTTTTGTCCACTGGAGCAGGGAGACTCACGAGGCTGATTGTCCTTGTCCCCAGAGGTCATCCAACACTCTGAAGCCAGGTCTGCAAAAACGCCATCAGCCCTGCTGGGGCCTGCCTTGTACTCGATGCCCGGGTAGAGCTGGGAGGTGAGGCGTCAGAGGAGATGGAGGTGGGGAGCCCTGCACACACCTGAGCTGCCCCACAGAGCTCCTGGCCAAGCGGGTGCCGTATGAACTCATCTCACAGATCCAGAGACAGTCACACAGCAGATGGGGGCCCAGCGCATTTGGGCTGCAGGCTGGTGGGAAGGTCAACACGGAGAAGTTCTTCTTAAAGGAGAAGGAGACTGATCCCAGCTTCCCATCATTTTGGGGGTATAGATAGATGGGGGAAAGCTACTGAAGAGGAAGGAAGGGCTGGACCAATGGGCCAAGGTGGGCACCTGCCGTGGTGTACAGGACAAGTCAGGTAACTTCCTCGACTGAGTGTCTCCCATGCTGCCTTGCCACCAACGAGGCAGCCTTACCTCCAATTCACAGATGACGGAATTGAGGCCAGAGAATGTAAGTGAGCCACTCAGATGACGCTCAGAGCCAGTAGCCAGAAGAAATCAGCTTCCCAGCCGTACTGCACTCGGGCCAGCTCCTGTGGGCTGGAAAGAAGAGTGGTCCCTGGAGATGGCATGGAGAAACAGCTTGGAGGAAGGCCAGGATCTGCCTGTGGAAAGTCTCAGAATTCAGCCCGGGGTTTCCTACTGTGGTGTTGGTTAAACGCTGCGCATTTCACGTGTGACTGAAAAGGCCTGCTCCTTTGGGGACTCTCTTTTTCACTACCAGCTTGGACTTTGCTTCTGGAGGAACTTTGGGGAGCAGTAGGCATGGGGTGTGAGCTCAGGCCTGGGCTCCACTCTGGACTCCAGCACTTCTTAACTGGGTGGCCTTGAGCAGATCACCCAAGCTCCCCAATCCTCAGTTTCTTCATTGCAGCAAGATTTAATAATACATTGCCAGCTGCTGCAAGGATTAGCGGCACTGTATGCAAAGGGCTGGACATATGATCGTGCACGCTAATGAGCAGCTATTGATATTATGTCAGCTGCTAGCTGGAGCCACCTTCTCCTCAGTGGTCCTGGCTCCAACCACCCAGTCACATGCGAGGGGCTTGCTCCAACATTCGCTGATGCTGCAGGGTGGAGGTCAATCTGCCAAGGATTCGAGACAGGGCCCTGTGGGCTGGGAGATGCTCCGAACATAAGGACCTTGAGCGGCTTGCTTGATCCCTCATCCGCACGTTTTACGCAGCATCAGAGTGGGGCTGCCGGTGTAGACAGCTGGTCCTGCAGCGCTCCTTCTCACAGGAGCTATTAGCTGTGTCATGCATCCATTTGTAATGAAATGGAAGTGTTTTGATTTCTCCGGGAAGCCGGATTTTCTCCCAAATCCTTGCTGCTTTCATCCTTGGACATGAAACAGCTCATTCTAATCTCATATAGAGGGGCAGCGGTTACAAGGCGCCCATGAAATCTGATCACCAACTCAGGCTCCCAGGCGGCAGCTTTGATTGTGGGGAGCGAGCAAGTGGTCCCTCGCTTGGTGCTAACAGCCCCATGCATTATTGAAGAGCACTGTGTCAGTGGCAGACACATTCAGGGAGAGATCCAGATTGCCGGCTGGAGTGTCAGCTGCTTCCCTCACTCCTTGTCCATGGAGCTTTGTAATCTAGCAGAGCAGCTGGAAATAGGCACCTGACAGAGCTGTCTGTACAATGTACCCCACCCTCACCGCAGACCAGTCGGAGGGCAGCTGACGTGGAACAAGCAAATAAGGGGAAACCACCACTGCCCAATCCTCTCGATCGCTGCTCCTATGATCTAAGTGTCTGCAGAGTCCCCAGCTGCCCAGGGGCCATGCCCGGGTATTGCATGGCTGAGGCCTCAGCTGTGGGCTGGGCATTGGCCTATGTCCTTGTACTCCCCAGAGTAGGACACTAATAGCCAGGCTTTGGGGCCATTGGGTCAAGGCAAAGGGTGAGATGTAATTATCCCTGAGGATTTGCTGGAAATGCAAAGGCGCTGGGCGGGCTCGCTGTGCTCATTCTAACTTCCTGTTTGAACTGGGTGGCCTAGTCAAGCCCTCTTTCATTCATGAACAAACCAGTATTTGCATATCTACCGTGATGCCAGGCACGGATGCGATGACGATGAGCAAGGATAAGTAGACGACCCACTGTGGTGGATGGCCTTTAGGATAGCACCTGATGACCCCTGCCTCCTTGTATTCATGTACTTACATCGCCCCCATCCCACATACACTGATTAGGGCGGACCTGTGTAACCAGCTGAATATTGTGGAAGTGATGGAGGGGGTTGTCTGCAGTGAGGTTATAGGACACATTGTGGCTTCTGCCTTGCCCTCTTGGATCACTTGTTCCTGAGGGAAGCCAGCTGCCATGCGGGGAGGACACTCGAGCAGCCCTGCGGAGAGGCCCAGAGCCCACCTGGGAAGTGGCTCAGATGACTGTGGCCCTGGCTGACACTCAACTGTCATGTCAGGAAGAGACCTTGGCCCAGAATCACCCAACTAAGGTGGCCTTGCATTTCTTGACCAGTAGAAACTGTGATATAATAAGTGTCTGTTGTCTGAAGCTGCTACGTTTTGGGGAAATTTGTTATACAACAATACGTACTAATATACATTGGTTTTGAGTGACTATCACAGTCACTGAAAGAGCTATCAGATTACAAGCTTGCTATAAAGCCTCCAGTAGGAGGAACTTACCTAGTCAGGGAGGTTGGGGAAAGCTTCTGGAAGAAAGCGATGCCTTATCTGAGTCTGATACATACAGGTAAAGCAGGTGAAGATGGCAGGTGAGAGCACTTCAAGGCCAAGGCCCTGAGTTGGGAGGGAGCCAGGGTCCCAGACAAACATGGAGGAGGCCAAGGGGTTGAAGCACCGTGAGGAAGAGACACACAGGTGGGCCCGCCAAGGTACTACCACCCTATCGCCACCCAGCCCGAGTGCTATGGGAACCCCGAAGGGTCTTAAACCAGAGAGTAACGCGCTCAGATCTGTGCTGTCGGAGATTCTTTCAGTTTCCCCATGTGGAGGCTGGTTGGAGCTCTTGAGGTAGATGGGGCTGTGGCAGGAGCCCCGGAGAAGAATGGGGTGTCTAGAGCCAGGTGGTTCAATTGGCACAGAGAGGGGTGGACAGGTTAAGAGATAAGCAAGAGGTTGAATTGAGGGTCCTCGGTGATGAAATAGCCAAGGCTGGGTCAGGGAGGGAGGTGCCTAGAGGAGTTTCAGGTCCTCCTACCGCAGATGGTCTGGGGCTCGAACCAGTCTGAAAAACCCAGAGAAATACGTGTAGTAGGGGCTGGGGCTGTACGAGCCTGAGGTACTGTCCAGGACGCACGTGCCCAGCAGACATGAGGACAGGGGGGTTCTGCCCGCCCCTTGCCCCCGCCTTTGGGCGCGGCTCTGTCCCGTCAGAGCTCAAGGTCTTGCAGAGCAGGTAACACCCGCGGAGGAAAGATGAGGGACTAGCAGGTCGGCTCGCTTCCTTCCAAAGGTGGATCTTCAAGGGCAGGATCCAGAGCCGTGGATCCTGTGAGACCCTGAGCGACCGGTTGGTCGAAACCATGTTCATAGCGATACTAAGACGCTATTTGCCCTTTTCACTCCCACTCTTTCGAATGATAGCATGGAGTGTTCCAGAACCCACGTGGCGCGTGATTTTGCTGCAAGGCGATCGCAGAAGCAGACGTGATCATCTGGCTGTCTTCTATGGGATCAGACATTCCCGAGATCTGTCAAACCGTAAAGCGATGCCACTTTTCACCAATTATTTTTGTTTTGGAAAATATAGTTATTTTTCATAAGACTATCCATGTTGACACATAACAGATTTATTATTGTTGTTCTAAAACAAATTAGGAAGTAATTTAAAAAATGTTTCGGCTTTAATTTCTAACATGGTAAATATTGATAGCTATAACCCACTTAGGGGTCCTGAATAGTTTTTAAGATTCTTTTTTTTTTTTTTTAAAAATAGAGATCCAAAGACCAAAAAGATTGAGAACTGCTGATCTAGAACAAGGAGGCCCCTTGCCTCCTGGGGTCCTCTTCAGACCCCCCCTTTCATAGGCTGCTGCGTTATTAGCAAGATGTCAGCTATGTTGGAAATATACTGCAGACACGAAGGGCTGTGGCCGTCAGGGATTGTCTACTTACCACTCCCATCCATGGTGTTTACAAAATCGTTTGGGCTGTTACACAGGCAGAAGCATCACTTCTTGTCTGCAGGCTGAAAATATCCTGGGGAAGGCCAACGTTAGGACCCATATCCCTGTAAATTAAAAGAGCAACTCTTTTCTAAACACTGGCTTGTCTTCTCTTAGTCGGGCGGTTTCTGGGCACCTTCTCACCGGCCCTCTACACTCACCGTTAATTAGAATGTAGATATTGATCTTTCTAAAAACACTAGAAAGAGAGTTTGATCTTATTTCGCCCTTCAGCCGCTCCAAATCAACTTGAGAAATTAAATCCCAAATCATTACTAGATCACGCCAGGTGCTTTGTGGGCTCATCCCTTCCAGCATTGCTGTTTCCCCCCCCCCCCCCCGGTCTCGCTCAGCTGTTGGAGGGTTCCTGAAGTCCCATGGGTTCTCTTGCTTATGGGACTTTATGTGGTGTCCACCCCACGCCCCACTTGTATCTGAAATGCCTGCCTCCTTCCTTTCTCCCTTTGGTCCTACAGAACTTCAGCTTAGAAGCATCTCGTCTGGGGAGCCCCACTGAACCCCTCCTGCCAAGGCCACCAGACTGTCACGCTCTCACTGCTGTGTCATCAGCTCCAGGCCTGAGATCTCACCTGTGCAAATCACAGTGTGTTTGTCTATCATTTACAGGCAGTGTCCATTCTGATCGGTCAGTTTCTTGTTCTGATTGCTTGTTGCCTGTGCCATTCTGGCTATTAAATATTTTTAAAACCACCCCTTCCAAAGGCCTTGAAAGACAGCACTCAGTAAATAGTTTTTTTGAGTGAATAAACAAAGTGCTCTGGGCAACAAAATCACAAAGTGAGTTGGCTTAAGAACCCAGCTCCGTGGGCCCCCCAATCTCAGAGCTGGGGATGAAAGCCCTTCTCTTTTTCCACCGGCCTGGCATTGGAGACATCCTGTAATACCCTGAGGTCTGAGCCCTTCAGTCAATTGATAGTTTTTTTCTGAGCTGCACAATAGCAAATAGAGCTTAAATTCCTTTAGTGGACAGTCTCTTTCCATCAGGCTGTCTCTGCAAGCACTTATACTGTTAGAAGCAGAGAAAACCCCCTACAAGAAAATTCATTCTATGGTTTCTTGGGTGGGTCAGTGGATCCTTGGTCCAGAGGAATCATTACTGAGGCCTCACCTTTTGCAATTGTAATTTAACAGCTCATATTGCAGGTTACACTCCTGACTGAATGAATTGCAAAATGCTCCAATGACTTGAAACAATTACACACTGGAGCCAATATCCTCCCTTAAATTGCTGGGAAGAATTGTTTTCTGAATTCAGTCCAATCATCGCCTCCATACTGGAACATCCAATAAACCCCGATGGCTCTGGATCAAGACAGTCTTTCTCATTGTCCATTAACCCTGCTCACTAGAGTCACCCCTCACCCAAGGGAGAGTATAAAATAGTCACGTGGGTGTTGGCGGGCCATCTGTAGTATAAACAGAAGTGCCCCGACACAGAGCAAGTCCAGACTTTTCTCTGGCAATTACGGCCTTTCGTGCTCTCCCTTCCAGCTTTGCCTAACCAAAGTTCACTCATCCTTTCGCCTTAAGGTCAAGGCCATCTGCTCCGGGAAGCCTGCCATCCTGGGTGGGGCTGAGCGCCTCTGCGAACACTTTCACAGTGTGTCCAGTCTACGGAATACTTGGCCACCAGTGAAATAAACGAATAAAAGAGTTAAACTGATGAAGTTAAGATCAGAAACACCAAAACTGGCACCAATTGCTGTCTGATTGGTTGTAGCTATTGGATGGCAGGTGCATTTTAGCCTCATTTTTTTTTTAAATTCATTTGGCAATTATTTACCTACTGTTTGTTAATGTACCAGGCTCTCTGTGGGTGCAGGCCCCACCATCTCTCTCTCTCTCTCTCCCTCTCTCTCTCTCTCTCTCTCTCTCTCTCTCTCTCACACACACACACACACACACACACACACACACATGCACACACACATACAATTTTCCCCTGGAAAGTTAGAAAATGCAACTTCACAGGAATTCTCATAGCAGTAAAAATTCTCCAAAAAGGAATGGGAGAGAAGCCTGATCCTGCCCAGCTCTTTACAGACAGCTAAGCAAGCCCTAACACGTGGTTTCCTAGAGGTCTAAATTCTGGGCACGGGTGTGGAAGCGGAGACTGTGTCAGGCCTCTGGAGATGGCTGGAAGGACGGGCTTCTGGAATCCCCCCAGCTGTTCTCTACTCCAGCTGTGGTCAGACGGGCTGGCCGGGTGGGCAATGCCCTAGGCAGTGGGTTCATCCTATTGACAGCTGAGGTCCAGGCTGGGAGCCGCCATCCGGGCCCACCACAAGAAGGTCTTTCTGCTCAGCCAGCTTTTATGTGGATGTTTAGGGAGAGAGAGCGAGAAAAAAAAAAAAAGGCCAAGGAAAGCAGGGTATTGAATGATCAATGGGCTGTGTGTGTGTGTGTTTCTCCTGCTCCTGTGGATTTTTCAGTTGAAAAGAAGAGGCTTATCTCTCATTTCTAATTGATTTTAATGCGGCTCAGCCAGGCTAGATCAGATCTCAAGTCCTCCTGGACTTGGATGAATGGTGTGAGGAGCTGCCTGAATGTTAATGAGAGGCTGAGAGCAACTGAAGGAGGTCACGAGGCCACTGTGTGCCGGTGACGTCCTCGGCAGGCTTTGAGGCTGCCCTGACAAGATGGAACCATCTACGGATTTCAAGAATGGTGTGGCTATGGGAATGGGGGTAGTTTGTTTTCCAGATGATGCTTGGGGACATAAATATGCACTTTTAATGACAGCGTGGAGGGCTTCCGGCCCAATCCGTTGCAAAGGTTGGGACTCCAGGTAGCCTCCCTCCCCAAACAGATGTTTACCCACCTCCTGCCAATTCCCCAGGCTTCTACCTCCTCAGAAAATCCTTGGTACCTTCACCATTTTTCAATTGTAGCATAGTCAGTACCTTCTGACATTAAGGATTCTCTTCTCACTTCCTGTCTTGCCCCTGTTCCCCCAAACCTCTCTGCATGACCTTGGACCAGCTGCCAACATCCTCAGGTCCTCAGCATTCTCCTCTCAAATGGGGATAACAGCATCGACCACAGGGCATTATTTTGAGGAGGCAGAGAATAACGGGGGTAAAGCAACCAGTAGTGCTCAGAGCAGTAAAGGCTCAAGAGTTATTTCTTTTCCACCCGACTTCTCTCTCCACCAAGACTATCGAATCAAGAGATGTGAGCAAAATAATTAGAAATGGGAGGAGGCCCGAAATGGCATTCTGTGGGGATGGACTCAGGCTCTGTTGTAACCACACGGTATGACGCTTAACTAATGAATGAATGCCCTATCTTGTTTTCTTGGCTGGAAAGAGACAATAGGGACCTTAGAGGTTCTCAAGCTTACCTGCTAGAGAAGAAACACCCAAAGAGGGTTTAACAAACCAGCTCTGGGGCTCATGCCCCGGGGTCGACTCCACTGACCCCGGGGTGGTCAAGGTGTTGGTAGAGTTTGGAATGCTGCGGAGGTCAGTGAGTTTGAGATGGACGTGGAGAAGAAGATCTCATTCCACAGAGCAGGGGCCCCTTCTAAGAGTTCAGCTACTTATTTGATGGTCCGCTGTGGCCTCTTCCTGTGGCCACCACAGGGTCTCCCTAAGCCCAGGTGGCAGACAAGTGGGTGGAGGAGGGGGCATCTGTTTCTCCATGATCCTCAGTTCCCATATCCTTCCTATCTCTCAGTGTGGAGAGCTGGCACAGCCCCATTTGAGCTACATGCTCCTCGTTTTCTCACGTGGATACAAACACGCAAGGCTGGTTTCCCGATCGGCACACACTCTGAAACACCCTTTCCCGCAGACGCCACAACCCTCTAATCTTCCCATGTACGTGCAAATGTGGTGCAAGCCAGACTCACTGAAACACACGTGTTTACGTACTGTCAGGACCCGTGAATGGTCTGAGATTTTTCACTGCATCAAAGCGGATGGCTAGCCTGCCACAGTTTCTGTGTGCGGGAGGAGCCTAGCATTGCCACTACCTAGTTCTTTTCCTTTTATCCACTTAGGAAAATTCTTTGGGTATCACGCAACGGGTTCCCCACTCTTAAGGAACCCGCATACATACCCACAGGAGAGAAATGGAGACCCAATTTTCCAGCCCCCTTCCACACCCCACACCTTCATACTTACCTGATCACCCATCCAGACCCTTCCCTTCCCTCATTTCCCTTGTAATGCTTTAAAATCGATTTGACCGCGTGTTCGTGGTTAAAGTACTGAGGCAGGTGTAAAACAGAGATGAAAAGAGGAAAGCATGGCAGTGAGTACATTCATTCTCTTGACTCTGGGCAGTCCCACCACCCAGAGGAAAGCAAAGGAACCATTTCTATTTACTGTCTGGTGGTTAGCACCACAGTTCAAAACAAGCTCAGACCTTTCTTTCATGGCTTGTTAACTTTGGACAGTACCTATTGACTTCCTGTCGCGAAAAGCGATCAGTTTCGTATACTTCTTTCCCTCTCGGCTTTCTCCTTCTTTTCTTAGTTTTGTTAGATTGTGTTTAGTTCTTCTATTAGTCGTCCTGATAACATTAAGTAATTTGCTCAAACCCTAACACGTTTTGTTCCATCAGCTTTGCACAGTGCCTCTGGGCTGCCCACTCCACGAGGAGAGGAAAACGGTGTCTGTCCCTTCGCTTCTCCTCCTCCAGCCTTCCAGCCCCATGTTCTGACTCATCTCACGTGACCAAGTTCTTTAACTTCATCAAGCACACTATCAAGTTCTGTATTCTATCAGCTGCTTTTGTTGACCAAGGTTACAACATTAAAAGGCTATTTGGCAACGATAACTTCTGGGCTGGCTCTGTCGGTTGATTTCAATGTAGACTTATGATATGATGATTATGTAAACATCATCCAAGTCGGTACATTAGAGAAGGAACCATAGTCCCAAGTCACACAACCTAGGCCATTTGAGGAAAACAGACGTGAATCTTGGGATCCGAGAAATCTCTTACTTCATGCACCACTGGTTTCTCAAACCCTTTAGATGCTGCATTTCCGCGGGCCTCATGTGTATTTGCACCTTGACCTCCTGCCTAGTTTTTCCTTTTCATGGCTGCCTCTTGTTCTGCTTCCTTTCTCATTCAGTAAAAGAAACACGCACTTCCGTTTCTTTCCCCTTAAAGCCACTCACATTTTTGATCTTACTACTTGTGAAAAGCTCTCAATTGGACCATTGGCTTTCTGAGGGCCGGTGAGCCCCGTGGCTGAAATTTCTTTGAGGACTTTGTTCTATGTTTCTTCTATCCCACCTTCTTCTTTTTCAGTTTCCTTTTTCATTTTGCTTGTGGCACATCCTCCAACAATCTTTGCCTGGAAGGGCATTTAATTGACAGTTTGTTCAGTGATAGGATAGAAGGTTCACAATCGTTTTCCCTCTGAATCCACTGGCCTCTGATGTCTGTGCCCTTGATGCAAATTCTTTGGCTAATCTGGTTCCCAGGTCCTGCAGGGGGTCTGTTTTCTCGCTCTCTGGAAGCTAGACTCATCACCGGCTTTCTGGAACTTCACAGGGCTATACCAGGGCATCCCGCCTTCAGACTGACTTGAAGACCAGGACATTTTCTTTACTTTCTTAGTTTCTCAAGTTTCTGGAATGCTGACAGATGAGGGCCTGCCTGGCCGTCCGTGGAGAGTCTCCTCTGCTCATCTCTCCCAGGCCACTTTCAGGTTGTGACTTTCTTGCTCTGGTTCATTTGTCAGTTTGGTATAATCTTCTCCCCATTTTCCAGAAAGCCAACACTCATGAGCTCTTTGCCATGATGAAAGGGATTCTCCACGCTTTAACAGACATTTTCGGTGGGATGGGGAAGGGAGGGAGAAAAGTCATGTTTTCTGAAACGGAACGCTCCCCTCTGGAAGGTGTGGGTCCTTTTCTGAGAAAGGCTTGGAAAGAGCAGAGAGAGGCAGGGAGGGTGCTGTGCGCACGCGTGTGTGTGCACGCGCGCACACAGTCTCACACACACACACACACACACACACACACACACACACACGCGCGGTTTATGGGCTGAACGAACCCCTACCTAAATTCACATGTTGAAGCCCTAAGCCCCGGTGTGATGGTATTAGGAGATGGGCCTTTGAGAGCCACCCTCACACCTCCCCCTCCCCGACACACACCAGGACTGTGACCCCTCCTCACCTCTGACACACACACACACACACACACACACACACACACACACACACAGCAGAACTGGGAAATCTTCTCCACTTCCCACAGCAATTTCAAAAGATGCTGATCTTGTCAGCTGCGTTCATGAATCACAGCCCAGGAGACGCCAACCTTCCTAAAAATATCAGAACCCGCAGAGCAGAGGGAGGCTTCAAAGGTGTGTACATCCCGATGGAGCCAGCCTGCCTTGCCCTGGCTGCTCAGGCCACCACTTTCACCCACCCTGCCCCCAAGGTCCCATCCCTGCCTTCTCTGCCCCAGAAGCCTGAATTAATAGGTGCAAAGCCAACTCTGAGGGGCTTTCAGGTCACCTCCATTATATAAGGGGAGACTGAGGCCTGGGGGGGGGGTGGAGCAGAGGCTGAGGCCTCCTGGTTTTAGTGAGGGGTTCTACAGGGTGCTGCCTCTGTTGTCAGCAGCCAGCTGAGGGTGGGGAGGACTCCTATAGAAAGGGACTCCTTCCTATAGCTAGTCTGGGCTGGCCCCTGGAATGAGCCCTGGGCCATTCCTCAGCCACCCCACAAATTCAAAAACAGCTCCTCCAGGCCGAAAGAGTGCACCAGAGATAGGTGGGGGTACGGGGAGGCCGCACGGGGTCCCCAGGCCACGGTGCAGCTGCCCTCCTGCAGCAGGTTTATGCTTCTCAAGCAGGAGAGACTAGGAATGGCCCCCAGGATGGAGCGCGATGGGGCTGGACCTAGTCCTGCTTCAGAAAGAACTGAGTCTATTCCTTTGAAATTCCTGCTCAGGGGGCTTCTTAGCACTCACTTCTGGCCATAGGATCTGGCCAGGTCTCACTAGCCGTCCCAGCCATTTCTGGCCCAAGGACCAGCAGCAGCAGCAGCAGCAGCAGCAGCAGCAGCAGCAGCAGCAGCAGCAGCAGCTGAGAGCTTGTTGGGAACGCAGACCCTCAGGCCCTGCTCCAGACCAGCTGGATCAGGTCCCTAAGGAGTTCTCAGGCCCATCAGAGTTGGAGAAGCATTGGCCTATGGAACCACTAAGCATCAAGTCTCACCGGCAGTGACACCTCAGTTACTGTGATTAATTGCACCTGTGCAATATTATTAGTTAGCTGGGAGGGGAGCGGGAAGGACTAGAGCTGCAGAGGAGGGACAAATCCTAGGATAGCAAATCCACACAGAAAGTAGAAACTCAGCCCCTCCTTGCTGGGGGGAGCGAGGCTCATAGAAAGACTGAATCTGGGGACACTAAAGGGTGTGAGACTTTGTCCTGTCCTCTTCCAGAGGCTGGAGCGCTTCTGCAATCTAACTGTTCTGGCTTGGGCTCCCACCATGATGGGGAGCTCACCACCTCTCAGACAGTCCCTTGCAGGGTGGGCCACTGGACTGTGGCAAGGCCTCCCTCACACGGACCCGACCTGCCTCTGTGGCCCCAGCTGGCTCACTCTCTCGCCCTTGGTCCCCTTTTCGCTGCCAGCAACCAGACCTGTCTCTCCTTTGATCCTTGGCACCCTGCCACTTTATTCTTTCTCTGGTTCCGGAATTAGGTTTTCTATTTGCACGTGGAGAGTCGTTTAATGGGTCTCTTTTCATTGAGCATGGAGGCACCGAAGAGACTTCTGTGGAGGCAGAACTTCTGCCCTGAAGATCCACCGCTGGCCTCATGCCCTGCCTTCCTCTGGCCGTTAGACAAGTGGGCACCAGGCAGGTCGGGCACCAGGCGGGTCGGGCACCGGGAAGTGGCACTTCCACAGGCCTCTCTAGGCTGCAGACACTGTGGGGCACGTCGAGTGCAGAGGTGCTTGGCACCTTGGTCGGCTTGCACAATACCACTCCTACTACAGGCAGGGACCAGGGGAACCTCAGGAAACTGAAAGAGCGTGTCCCCGCGAGCCCTCCCGGTGACAGCAGGTGTCTCAGACCTCTGCCCCCGACTGAGCTCTCTGTGGAGCTCCAGACCAGCTCTGCTCCTGACCACTGGTCCCTTCCAGCTGCCCGCAGGTCTCAAACTCATGCCTTCTAGAGCCGAACTCATTCTCTCGGGCCCCAGCTCTGCGCTGTCTCATCCCTCTGAGTGGTACCATTGTCCCCAGGGTCCAAGTCACACACCAGGGTCACCTTGAGCTCTGCCTTCCCCCCTCCCCTTTGTCTCCTCCATGCCGCCCATGCAGGTCTATAAATTCCAGAATTCTGAGATTAGTTCTGCTAATTCCACTTCCTTTTTGTCTTTATTCTTTGTCCTCTCCTCTTCATCTCCATTGCCAATGACCCAATCCCAGCCCTTGAACTTCTCACCTGTTCCTTCCTAATTGGTCCTGTACTTCTGGTCTCTCCTACAATCTACCATCCACATGAATAGAAATACGGTCACAGAAACCTGCTTATCTGAAATGCTTTAAACCTCAGGCCTGTGGCATCAAATCCAGACTGTCGTGGGGTCCACAAGGGTCTCAGGAGAGAGTGTGGTGGGTAGCGGAGCACGATGGGCCTTGAGGCCAGACCTGTTTGGGTCCAAGTCTTAAGATTCTCTGCAGACCTTCCTTATCCTTCTTCACACCTCTGCTTCCCCTCTCCATGTGGCTTTCATCATTCCCTTTAAATCTCTTGCCGTCCCCAGAGCCCCACTACCCTCCCTTGCTCTCACGCCGACTGCGCTTGCCCATGTGAGGGGCCGGGTCCTGCGTGCTTTTTGAGTCTTGCGATGTCCTTGGCTACGGAGCTGAAGGCTGGTGGATCTTCTGCCCGGCTGTTGCTGCCGTGGGGCTGGCGCGTGCTTCCCCGGCTTCCCGGAGGAGGCGGACAACAATGGTTATGGAATGTGGCTAGTTCTCCTCTAGCTTCTTAACGTCAGACCAATTGCCCTTGAGTCTCAGTCAGCTCGGGCTGCCATCAAACCACACCACAGACCGGATGGCTCAAACGACAGAAATGTATTGCCTCGCAGTTCTGAAAGGCTGCAAGTTTCAGATCAAGGTGTGGCAGGGCTGGCTTCTGGTGAGAGCCGTCTTTCAGGCTGCCTTCTAGCTGTGTCCCCACACGGCAAAGAGCGAGAGCTCCAGCAAGCCCTCTGGTGTCACTTCTTATAATGACACTAATCCCATTGGATTAGCTCCCCTCCCCTGATGGCTTCAATTAACCTGAAGTCCTTACAGTGGTGAATTCTCGAGTGTGTCGTGTCCAGCGTGGTGTGCGTGCAGCCTGACGTGGCGATTGCCAGTCGGTGGCCAGTTCTTACTGCTACGTACAGCACTCTTTGGGGGCACATCTCAAGTCTCTTGTATAGCCGAGTATAGTACTCACACCCAGCTGGCTCCTGAGACTCTAGTGAACTGTGAATCTGTAGAGCTACAGCATCCAAGGGGAGGGAGAGACAGAGGTAAGGCCAGGGCCCAGGTGCATGCTGGGATGCAGTGTTATGCAGAAGGAAAAACACTGGCCTCCGAGCCCAAAGACATTGTTCTGGTCCCATCCTGTAACTGACTGACTCACTGAGGGACCTCAGGCAGGTTCCAATTCATTTCTGAACCTTTCTCCCAACTACACGATGACAACCTCTGCGGACCCTCTGAGCTGGGTTACCCTAGACCTGTGCTGACAAATGGCAGCCGCCACTTGTGGCTACTTAAATTCAAATTAATTAAAGTTAAATGGAATTAAGAACTCAGCTCCGCAGTCACGCTAGCCACATTTTGAATGCGCTCGACCATGACATGTGGCTATTGCACTGGACGGTGCGCGTAGAGGACATTGTCATCATCGCAGAAAGCACTAATGGACAGCACGGCTCCATTGCCCCGTGAATTAGAATGAGCCTAGGAGGAGCCTGGATTCTTGTTAAAATGCAGGTTCTAACTCAGCGGCTGGTGGAAGGGTAGATTCCGTGCTCCTAACGGGCCTTTCCGATGATACTGCTGTTGCTGGGCTGAGCTCTGTTCTCCAGGAGCAAAGATCGGGAAGGCGGTGCTCAGGGTGCTTGGTGGTCGGGGTGGGAGTGTGAGCAGCATCAGAGCCACGTGGGAGCGTCTGAGAGATGCAGACTCTCAGACCCCATGCCAGACCAGCTGAATCAGACGCTCTGGGGGGGTGGTGGGCCCAGGAATCTGTGTTTTAACAGGCCCTCCAACTGGGTCCTATGCTTGACATCTTCTGCCTAGGACACGCAAAAAATGGGCAGCAGTAGGCACCAGCCCGCGGGGACACTCCCAGCACCCCCTGCAGCTGGAACACATCCATACCAGCTGCAGTCGTCTTGCTGGAAGATGAATTTGTGACCTCTGACCCTGCTCTACCTGCATGGAGCAAGACCCTTCGGGGACAAGCCAAAGCCACCCAGCAGGCCAAAGCAGGAAGAATTTTCTCACTCCTCTCAGGATGTAGAGGGAGAGAAAGTAGCCCAGAAAGAGATGTGCTGGAGGCCACATGCTGAGCTGGAAGCAGAGCCCCAGTTTGCACTGGAGTGCTCAGCTTTGGAAAGGTAGGAGCAGCATCGTCTATCGATGGGAGCTCTGTGCAAGCTACTCTGCAGGCATTGCCACTGGGCTTCCGTTAGGAGGATCCTATTTGACTAATGAAGAAAGCTTAACGAACTCGCCAAGGTCATGCAGCTAGGAAATGCTCCGGCCACCCCTCCAGGAACTCTGAGTCCTCAGGGCTAGTCGTGGCCTGTTTCCCAGAACGGGGACCCTCTGCCACTCCCAGGCCACACTCAGCAGCTCTGCCCCATCCCGCTGCTGACCGGAAGCTCACTGAGCAGGGAGGCCTTCCCACGGTGGGCAGACTTATCCTCTCCGTGTTGAGTTGAAGCTGCTCCCTGTCACTGCCTGCCACGTGCCCCTCACCCTCTGTGGCCCCCACCGTGTTTGTGGTGGGCTCTCAGAGAGTCACAGATTGCCCGGGCTGACCTCCTTGGACAGCCGAGTCCCCTCCTTTCCGGCCCAGCCCCTGAACTGTGCAGGGGTCGGAAGCATGTGGATCAGAGCAGGTTAAGCCCCCAGCTCTCTGCGTTCCTGCCCCAGCTGCCCACGCGTTCTTGGAGCCACACAGGGCCTCATGTACCCCCAGCTCTTGGCCCAGGAAGATGAGGTGGAACGGGGCCCTCTGAACATGCCTGCGCCCCAACACAAGAACCTTTCCCAGGCTTCCCATTTCTCTCCCTGGGGGCCTTCTCACTGCCCCTTTACCCTGTGCAGGCAGCGACTGGGTTTCTCCTGCTCCATCTCTCTCTCTCAGAATTTCCGATACCATAGAATTCACAATTACTGGACCCTGGCTTGTGCTGAAAACCGCCCTGGGCACCATCCCATATGTTCATCTAATCCTCTCAATAACATTATCTGGTGAGTGTTACTAGCTCATTTTACAGATGACAAAACTAAGATTTGGGGAGCTGACTTCACCGGGGGAAGCTGCCTCGTTAGCAAGCGGCAGAGCTGAAATTCAAACTGTTGTGGGTGACCCCTGGGTTCCAGTCCTCTCCACAGGCCAAGCCACATGCCACTGAAGCTGCTGATTCTGGAATGGGGGGCGGAAGTGTGGGGCACTTGACCTTGCCTTCAACTTGATCCTTATGAGGCCGCCTCAGGCCAGGCTCAGCAGAGAACTGCAAAGCGGGGCAGAAGGGCACCAGCCCCAGGGACCTCTCTCTCCACCCCCGCCCTCACCCCAGACAGTGGGGCCCGAGAAAGGCAGGAGGTGCTGGCAGCCAAACAAGGGGTCTGCAGTCAGGCAGCTGCTTCCTCCCTGCACAAAGCCCGACTTCCCCCCAGACAGGGACCTCCGCCACAAGGACCCCAAAGAATGCCTGGAATGTGTGGGGCTAGACGGCCTCCCGCAGACAAGGAGAGGCTGGCTTTGTGCTGAGTTTGCTGGGACAAGACTGATCCCAAGTAAGAAAGGTCACTTCCTGACCTGTGACCCTGCCCTTACCTCCTGTCTCTGGGGGAGGCTGGGCTTCCCTCTTCGGGACCCCAAGTATTCCTTTCCATGCCAGTGGGACCTCGCCCCAAGTTTGCAGCAGCTTCGGAAAAGCGAAGAGAGGCGTGCCCACTGACAGAGCTCACACAGAAGAGCCTCCAAATGTTAACTCTACCCTGTATTTTACTTGGCCACCCTTCCCCTGGGTCCTTGAACTCTACCCTGAAGACATGTCCAGGGCTCCCCTCCTCAGTCAAAGGCTATAAGGGGGTCCCTGGTGATCCTTTGCACAGTCAGTCCCCTAGGCAGCCACAGATCCAGGCCTCACCTGGCCTGCTCCTCCAGGGCTGGACTCGCCCAATGACAAATCTCCCTCCTGGCCATGCCTGCTGGCTGCCCCGAGTGTCCCGGGAGCAGACATCTTCCCGGGGCTTGCCTTCTAGTGAGGAGACAGACAATGAGCCCAAACCTCAGAAAGTTATAGAGGGCGAGGTGTGTTAAGGAGGGAGGGGAAGGAGGTGCTGGGCGCGTGGGGAAGGGGATTATAATCTTAGGTGTCAGGAGGTCAGGCAGGGGGCTGGGTGAGAGGAGACCGGAAGGAGATGAGCCTGGTGGGGTAGAGCTTTCCAGAAAAAGGACGACAAGGATGAAGCCCTGCTCCCGCAGGGCCCAGTGGGGGAGCAGAGGCAGGGGGAGGCCTCTAGGAGCTGAGGTCAGGAGGCCATGGGGACAGAGTGTGGCCTTTCGGGGCTACAGGGCTCGCTCTGGGTGAGATGGGCGCCCCTGCAGGGGTTTTGAGCAGAGGAGCCTTGCGATCAGACTTTTGCTGCCATGCAGACTAGACAAGGGGCGAGGGAGGAAGCTGCAGTCACCCTGGGAGGCTCCAGGCCCGGCCACCCTGCAAGCATCAGTCCTGTCTGTGGCAGCCTTTACCCCCCCGGGCCTGGGGCTGGCAGTTGCCAGGGCGACATCCACTCTATACTCATGGGGACAGGCAAGGCCCTGTGCTGGGGGAAGGACAGGACAGAGAGACCTTGCTTCTCTCAATGAGTCCCCTGCTGATGGGGAGATAGGACAAGGTGGCCTCTCTCGGCTCTGAGACCCAGAGCTCAGAGCTGAGACCTCTTTGGGGACACACCCTGGCTCAGTGCCTGCCTGTCTTAACACCCAAGAGGCCTTCTTGGCTGCTCTAAACCTTAACCCGCAGTCCGGCCTGCAGCCCCGCACCCACCTCCAGGGGCACAGACAGAGCTGGGCCAGTGGTTGGGAATCAGGAGGGGCCTCAGGGGCCCACAGGGCCGGTGGCCAGGAGTGGCATGGCTGGTAGGGTTCTTGGTAGACTTAGAGTCGGGGCCCTGCCAGCCTAGGCCTTGCCACGGGCAGCTGGATGAATGCAAGCAAGGGAGAAAGGGGACTGGTGTTTACCCAGCCCCAAAAGCCAGAGAAACAATTTCAGCCTCCTTGTGACTCATTCTTCCTTAGCCGAAAACTTTGTTTTTTCCTTCAAAATCCCAGACTTCCACCTTCAGACAATAACGTGTTCTCAGGAAGTTACATGTATTGTTTCTCTGTGCAGGCTGCTGCCGGAGGTATTTGTTTAACTGTAATGGGCTCTGTGAGCCACGCTGCCGTCAGGCCAGGCTGACCCCTAAATAGCGTGGCCGGATTCACCAAATAAAAGCACAGCACAGCCACCTAAACCTGAATCTCAACGCACAACAAATAATTGTTTTAGTCTGAATATGTCCCATGCAATATTTGGGACATGCTTAGACTAGAAAAATTATTCGTTCAGCTGAATCTCAAATTTAACCTGTGTTTTACTTGGCCACCCTTCTCGTGAACCCACCAACCATGTCACTCCTGGCCACAGCCCCCTGGGTCCCTGAGGCCCTTCTTGAGTCTGCTGACCCTAGCCAGGGCCTGTTATCTTCCAGCCGCTGGCCCAACTCTGCCTGTGTCTGAAGTCACAGGCCAGACTGGGAAACAAAGCTTTAAAGAGGCCAAGAAGCCAAACTTGGCACACCTCCTACACCCCGCTCCACACTCCGTTCCCCCTCATCACTCTGTCCCTCTATGTTCAGGAAAAGATGACAGAGGGTCTGTCCCCTGCCCCCTACAGCCTTTCTCCCTGAGGCCAGGAGCCTCCATTTTATCTCTAAGGAGGAGTCTGCCCAAGGCTTTCAGGCCTCCGCCCGAGGGAGACCAGCCAAAAATTGGTCTTTTCTTGAGAAAGACTGTCCCAGCCCTCCCGAATCACACCCCTGCTCTCTGGTCTCAAAGCCCTCCAGGGCTCTTGACACCCAGAACCTGTCCTCACCCCAGCTCCTGCCTCACATGGCAGCTTTGGAAAGAGGGGTTTTATCCTTGCTTTCTGGCTGAGACTCCTGATGCTGGAGTTTAGCTTCCGTTTGGAAGCATTACATCGTGACCTGAAGGTACGTGCTTCCCCAGCTTTATGGACCCAAGAGCATGTGGAACAGCTCTCTTCCATTCCACCTCCTCTGAAATGTCACCTGCAGGTCACTGACCCTGAGCTCTTGGGCTCACTCATCTGGACACGCTCTCTGGATACCTGCCCTAAGTGTGTCCCAGCTTGGTCCTGGTTGGGTAAAGACATGAAGAAGCTCCACTGTGGCTTTGGGGGCTCGAGATGGTGAGAGGGAGATGGGTACATGTCTCATCACCTTACAGTAATTCCAGGCCGGCCATCACCTTACAGTAATTCCAGGGTGTCTGGGGGCTGCCCAGGCTGGGAGAGCAAGGCAGGCTTCCTGGAGGAGGCAGTGCCTGCTCTGAGTCCCCAGAGGTTAGGAAGATTCTGCTGGGGAAGGAGAGAAGAAATAGTGTTTCAGAAAGAGGGCAAGGTAGACAAGGCCTGGAGGCTTGGACTGCAGTAGCTCTCTGAGATGGAGGGGTAGGGGGAAGGTAGGACCAGGAGGGCAGCAGGGCACACCATGGACGGCCCAAGATGGCTGCTGGGGGCTTGGACTTCACCCTAAAGAGCCACAGGAAGGCTAGGAAGGACTGCAGAATTTAAGGTGAGACTGAGCTCACCTGAGCTAAAACAGGAGCAGTGGAGCCACTGGGAAAGGGCCAGGTTATGGGAGCTAAGACCCTGTCTCCTTTCCCCCCACTTTCCCATAGCCCGGGTCTAGGGGCTTGACGTTTGCCACGTCACCTCGGGTCAGAACAAACAGAAATCGCTGCCCCTACTAAAGAAAAAGATGAAACTAAGGCCTGACTCCGGAGACAGCTGTTCCTCAGCCCTTCACACCTGACGCCTCTTCCTCAGGCTGCACCCCTTCTCTCAGGCCTGCCCCTTCCCATGCCCCCTTGAGATTCTCCACCCTTGGGGGCGGGCCCCCTCCCCTCTGTACTGCCTGAGCCCAGGGTCACCCAGGACGCCCAGACTCCTGGAGCCCGAGGCCTGCTCAGCAGCCCCGGCCTGTTTCCATCTCTTCCTGCTGAACACTCCCCACATTGTCTGCCTTTGTGTCATTTTCCTGTGCCTCAGCTAATCCAGCTTCATCGCCCTGGTCTCTCCAAGGGTCATTGGCCAAACTGGGACTGGCACCATGGACTGGGAAAAAAAAAACAGAATGCCCGGAGCCCCTAGGACGGAGGAGAAGAAAGTGAAGGGCCCTCGGCCCCACTTCCTCTCCTCTACCCCTGCCCCGCCCCCCTGCCCCCTCCCCGCCCCCAGATCTGGCAGGACCCTTGTTCTGGCTGCAGGGACAGGTGTGACCATGCCCTGGGCCCTGCTTCCCCAGAACTTCTCGAGGGTGTCTTTTTCTCTGGAGCCGGCAGGAGTGCCCCAGGTGTGCTGAACCCTGCTACCCACGCGAGTCCGCAGGCAAAGCTGGAGGCGGACCTCAGTGATAGCAGGTGCCTTTCATGAGCCTGAAATGGAAACTGCCACCCCTCCCCCCCCAAGTGCCACTCCCTGGGGACTGGGACAGAACACAGATAACTAAGTGGCATCCGCTCTTCCGGCAGGGCAGGGCGGAGCAGCTGGGACTAGGACTGCAGACTGGTGAGCACTTCACAGGCCCGGGGGCGCCTGCTCCACTCTTGACTGGTCTGATTTGTAAGAAGTCCAGGCTCAGAGGGGTTAAGCCATCGGCCAAAGGCACAGAGCTGATGGAGCCAGGACCAGGACCGAGATGGGACTTCTGGTTTCCCAGCCAGGGCTCATTCCTCCCCATTCCTCCTTGGGGAGCAGCACAGGCCCCCGGGAGAGGCCCGGGAAGCACAGCTCAGCCTGGCTCTGCCGCCAGCTTCTTATGTGGTCCCCATCAGGCCCATCCTGTCCAGGCTCGGTGGCTTTCTTCCAGCTCAAAACACCCATCTTTCCAGGTTGGGGCCACGGTCCTCTGATAAGATTCTCTCCTTGACCAAACTCTAGCCGGGCTCTCCTGAATTATCTTCTCAACTGGGCCTCGGTTTTTGGGCTTCCACGTTTATCTCTGCATTATCTAATTTTAGCAAGAATCTCGCCACATCAGTTTAGCCAGAATCCCCACTCCTTGGTATCTGCTTGGGTTGCTCATCCCCCAGGTGACAAGTGACCACACTGGCCTGCTTCAGCAAGAATCTTATTAGTTTGTTTTATCCAGAACCCCATCACCTCCGATGTGTCCTCTTAGTCATTTTCTACCCACCGACCCCTCCCCATTTCTTGGCTGTACATTCCTACTTTCCCTTGGATTTGGAGTTGAGCTCACACTCTACTCCACTGCAGTGGTCTCTATACTTATTTTGATAGTCTCCTGAATAAAGTCTGCCTTATCCTTCTTTAACAAATGTCATGAATGTTTATTTATTTATTTTTTAATATCCTGGTTCCCACCCAAAGCCCCTCTTGCTGCTCCCACCATCCATGGCCCAGGCCACAGGGCTGCAAAGGCTGATTCAGATCTTGGTGCAGCCCCGTGACTTTGAAATGATCTCCCCATACCGTATCTCCTCCACCCCGTGCCTGTGATTTCCAAGTTTGTTACGAGGAGAAATGTTGCAAACAAACAAACAAACAAAAAAACAAAAAAATAAACAAAGAAACAAACAAAAAAACAAGGATCTTGTCCTCTCACCAGCCCGAATCCTTATTCTGGTTCCAACACTTAATAGCTGTGACATCTACTAATGCTCTTTGAGCCTCAGAATTATTATGAGGATTAAATGCAATAATGAGGAAAAGTACCTGGAACATAGAAGGTCTTTAGAGGATGCCCTGCTCCCTCTCCCCACCCCCTGTGCCTCTGCTTCCTGTCATGCCTCAAGGGGCAGCCTGCCTGTCCTCTGGCACATCCTTGACTGCACGATCCCCAGGGCCAGAGCCCACTGGTGGCCACTAAACTATAGGGGATGTGGTGGACAGAAAAAGATCCCCCCAAAACGTCTGGAAGCTGTAAGTATTACTGTAGTAGATTGCATTGTACCTCTATTGCAGAAGAGTCAGACCAGCAAGAAACCAAGCATCACTTGGAGAGATGGAGAACTCAGGTTTATTATGCTGGCGGTCCTAGACGAGTTAGCACTTTGAAGATCTGGGCCTCAAGCTCAGGGATAACCTTACTTTTATAGGGCTTATCTGTGCAGTTATAGCTGGCATGGACCGATTGGTTAATTGGTCCTCAGGTGGTTATAGAGCGTGGGAGTTGCTGTGGGCTACGGGCAGCTACAGAGCGTGAGATTTCCAGACAGGAACTTAGGCAATACACTGTTACCTAGACCGAACAAGCAAAGGGGAAGGTGAGTCCTCAGTTGATCTCGAGGTCGCCCTGCCCTTCGACCTATGTGGCAAGCATGTCTACAGAAGCCGAACAAAGAGCTGATTAAAAGGTTAGCCGTTTGAGTGGAAAATGCCTCTTCACCCCCAAAAAGATGCCTAAGTCCTAGCTTCTGTGGCAGTGATCTTATCTAGAAGTAGGGTCTTTGCAGACGTAGGTTGGTTAGGACGTTCAACATGAGACCATTCTGCGTTTGGGGTGGGCCCTGTCCAGTGGCTGGTGTCCTTACATGAGAAAGGAGAGGATCTGACACATACATGGAGAAGGCCATGTGAAAAGGAAGGCAGAGACTGGAGTGACACAGCCACAAACCAAGGAATGCTGGGAGCCACCGAAACGTAGAAGAGGAAAGGAAGAGGTTTACTTTCAGTGCCTCTGGAGTGAACAGGCCTTCCAATACCTTGATTTTGGCCCAGTGAAACAGATTTGGGACTTCTGGTCTTCAGAACTGTGAGAGAATAAATTTCTGTTGTTTTAAACCACTAGGCATATGGCAATTTGTTACAGCAATCATAAGAAGCTAATACAGGCCCTGGCAGGTCCCTATCCTGGGGGCTCACCTTATTTAGAGCTGACTCACCAGGAGCAGCATCCTGGCCAGCTTCTGCCCTATTGCCTCACTTCCCAAGCCTTGCATAGGGCCCTGTCCTGTAAGCCTCTCTCCCAGTGCTGGCTTCATAGTGTTAGGTGTGTGGGTGAACATGCAAATGCCTCTCTCCAACCCCAGTTCCTGAAGCTTAATATGAAACTGGGTGATCAGGCCCCTCCCTCCTGATGCCAGCCAGGTGGCATGGTGGGAGGGGCAGTTTGGGAGGCTGGACACTCCAGGAGGAGAAACCGTGTCTCGAAGTGTCCTGGGCCTGGGGTCAAGAGGAAGAGAGGCCCAGCACAACTGGGGTTCTGTCCGGCCCTCCCCAAGCTCATCCTTCCCACAGAAAACTCCCCTCCTCAACCCTGGGACACCCCGCCCCTACCCTCCCCCCCAGTGTCTGGGGTCTCTCCAGGAGGTGTGCTTTGCAACTAACTTATCCTTCCCAGGGATAGCACAACCCCCTCACTCATTCAACTAAATCCTGAAACCCACATCATTCAGCAGGTTTGGAGTCACCATTTTGTGAACGGAAATACTAAGACCCAGAGCTTCACAAAACTGGACTAGTTCAAGTTCGACCAGCAGTTCCAAAGGCGCCAAATCCACAGCACCCTGTAGTTAACTCAGTAAGGAGCTAACCGGTTTCCCCTTCCTGTTCAGCTACTGGCTAAGTTGTTTTCTTCTGGTCTGCAAGGAACAAAAACAAGTCATTTTCACATTAAAAAAAAAAAACAAAAACGAAAAAACAATTAGCAAAGTCCAGATTCCTGAGAGCCTCCGGGCAAAGCCTGTGACTTCTTGCTTCTCAGGGGACACAGCGCTTTGTTCCAAGGAGAGCTGAGAGCTTTCCTGGACTGCACGTCAAAAGAGTTTTCAAAGAGAGGAAAAGTGAGCAGTGAGACCAATGTCAGAAATCAAAGCATATTATTCATTCACTCAACGGGGTCTTGAAGGCCCCGAAGAATGCAAAGCCAGGTCCTTCCTGTGCGTCTTGCCGTTTCAGATCCAGAAGAATGTCATGCTCACAGCAGAGAAAACAATTGCACTGATTAATTGTGCTTCTTCTGTGTATGCCTCCATTCCCCAGACTTGTGAGTGCATTCCGGTGAGGCCATCTGCCAGACGGAAGCGCTGTCACACTCAGCTTCTTGGTCTAAGCTGCAAGCAAGGCTTGGGAGTCTCCAGCAAGCCTGTCAGATCCATGCGCTGAACGGCCACAATCAGAGCAGCAGCTCTTAGTTAGTTATTCCAGCAATGAGCTTCGGAAATCGTCGAGTCCACAAAAATCACAATTTGAGAGTTCAGCGATTTTTCTTTTTCTGCTAAAAATATTAGCCCGTGAAGATCTTATGATGTAGGAGGAGGAGGAGGTACATACAGTCAACTGTTAATGATCTGCAAGTGGTTTATTCGTTGCTATCTTCTTCTTTCTAATGTAGGGAGGAGGCGAGAGAACTAAAATGTTAAATCAAGCTATATTCAGAGACTGCAATAAATATGCTGATCAGCCCTGCAGCCAGACCACAAGGAAGCCTGCAGAACAACAGTGGATTTCTGCTGGGATTGCTAACAGACCATTTCCCCACACACCCGGAAGGGAAAGCATTCTTTAAGGGGAGCCCTACAAGCCCTACGCAAAATAAAATCATTCATCCCCAATGGCTAAAATCCTGGGGAACCTATGGATCAAAGGCTAGGGATTGCCTGCAGGTGTCTCACGCTACATATTCTTACCTTTCCACCTACATGCTCTTATCCTTTCTCGTTGCAGGGCCATATCAAAGGAAAATGGGTAAACAAAGTCTTTAAACTGTAACTCACAGAAAGGAAGAACCAGTGTATGGAGCATTACCTCTTCTCTAATAAACTTTCCTTTTGAGTCTAACTGAGTCTAACTCAGGCAAGTGTTTGAATTCTTTCTTGTGCTCAGCCAAGAACAAACTCTCTCCCTCCCTCTCTCTGTCTGTCTCTCTCTCTTTCTCTGTCTCTGTCTGTTTCTGTCTGTCTGTCTCTCTCTGTCTTTCTGTCTCTCTCTCCCTCTCTCTCTGTTTCTGTCTGTCTGTCTGTCTGTCTGTCTCTCTCTCTCCCTCACCTCTGCAGGCCTCGAGCTCCCCACCACTCAGGGAAATTTTCCCTGTCCTGCGTCATTCCCACTACTGTAAAGGGCCCTAGGCTTAGCGAGCAGGGCCGAGCTGGCCTTGGAGAGGGAAGGGAGTGTTTGAGACGTCATTCCCAGGCCCCAATGAGCCAGGGCATTAGCAGGAAGATATAAATGTTGCGTGGCTGGGAAAATATGTAGTTAGAAACAGAGAACATAGACAGTCTGGGCTGATGGCCTTGACCGGCCCCCCTCAGCTGGTACCTGACCTTTGTGCAACAACACTCGGGGCAGGCAGTTCTGGGCAAGGCTGGCCTCCTGGTCACCTCACAAAACAGTCTGTTTCTTTATCTAACTGATTCTGCGCTGGGATGCTCAAGGAACCAGGCAGGACCCTTCAGGCCAATCCTGGCCCTGGACGGGTGCAGCCACCTCCACCGAGCTGGACTAGAAAGAAGCTTGTGCACTGGGTTCGAGTCCCAGCTTTGGGGTTCACTAGTGCTGGCACTGCAGGGAAGTCATGGGGCCTCTTGGAACCTCGATCCCCTCATCTCTAGAATGGCATGCGACTGTTCTGCCTGTATGGGTTTTTGCCAGGATTAACTGAGAACGTGGAGGGGGTGGTGGTTGTTATTACTGGCATGAAAAGAGCCATTTCCCTGCTCATTAATGTGGAAAATGTAAGTGTCTGGATGCCTAAGGACAAAGCCCCCACCGGCTCTTCTGCACCCCCTCTTCAACCCCATGTTGTTGGGAGCATGTTTTGGTTACTCTGGGACTTCCAGAACAGTGGGTTCTGAGGCTCGGTTCAGCGGCTAGCCACACTACCAAAAGATGCATTTGCTGAGCCGGAGGACACATTCCAAGGGTAAGGGTCCTGGGGGGATGTTTACATGGCCCGGTTCTGCAGCCCAGAGACACCACGCTGCGGGCAGGAAGCACAGGGACCCTACAGTGTCAACCCCGCAGCTGGAGCTCTAGCCCAAAGCCTTTTGGGCTTTTGTTCAGCCATCAGCTGACTCAAAGTCAGAAAAGGCCAACAATTGCCAGCTCCTTCCTTGTTCAGCTCTGTGCTCCAAGATGCTGTTCAGCCTCAACACACAGGTCCCGGCTGCCAGGAACCCTGGTCCCCAGACACACGGCTCTCCCCTTGCAGGTCCTCAAAGGTAGTGAGCCCCTCTTTCAGCATCCTTGGAGGCCCCACCACAGCACCAGGCGAGGGGCAGGGCACTGGCAAGGGAGCCAAGGCATTCCTCCTCTCTCTCTCTGTTCTCCAGGCTCGGGAACTTGCCTTGGGCCTCAGAGCCCTGGCATTGTTTATCCACAGGCCGGGCGCCTGCGGGTCTGAACCCTTCTGCACGGGCCCTGGTCCCCAACTGCTCTGTAGCCTCTGTGCCAGCGCCTCCCTCAGAGCTACCCGCCCAGGGAGGACAGGAGCCACTGAGGAATTTATTTAAGATGTGACTGACTGTTAGGGCCCCAGACCTGCACTCAAGGAGGGGCTGCTCATTAAAAGGTAGGGATGCCCATGATGTTCCTAACAAGTGACTTGGGGGCGGGGCCCAGATCCATCCCACTTCATCTTCCTTTCAGCCGGGCTTCTCTCCCTCCATCTTTGCTCATGTTCTTTCTTCTACCTGGATTCTGCTGGTTCTTCCTCTTCATTTGTACTCAGAGAACCAGCTGGAACCTCACCTCCTCCGAGGAGCCTTCCCTGCCCAGACCCTCCTGTTGCTGGAGTCACATTGTCCATGTTTTGCCTTCCTGCATCCCCACTGGTCTGAGACGCAGGCCTGATTTTAAAAGCTCTGACACTTTCTGGCCATATGACCTTCTCTTGAAAGTGGGGACCGTATTCCCTACCTGACAGTGTTGTGAAGTGCCTGGCAGACAGCGGGTGCCAGCAATCACCACCACTTCTGATATTCTGCATGCAGGGAGGCCTTAAATGGTGCCCTCAGTGTGATTCTGGGGCACACACCATGATTTGGGGATTTTTTATTCCACTACAGAAGTGGAAACTGACGCATGACACAGAGTACACACTGTTTCTTGGGCCTCTCCCGCCTTTTGGGAAGCAGAACTCATCTCGCAGGGGACAACGCAGGCCCAAGTTTCTGTTTCTGTTCTGTGTAGAAGCAGCTGCTTTCTAAAAACCAGAAAACACCAGTCATTTCCTTTTGTTTTGTGTAAAAGGACAATGGGGTCAGAATTCCCACTAACAAACCTTTTCCTGCTGGGATGACCAGGGCGATTCTCAGGAATTCCATGCACCAGTTTGCTCGGGGTCTCTAGTCTCTGGACAGCCTCTTTGCTTGATGCTCTCATTCCAGATGCGACCACTCCAGAGGAAGGCCAGGCCATGTCACATGTCACTCAAATGTCCCTAAAGGCCCCAGGTCTGCGGCAATGCCAATGCCTGAAGGTTTTATGTTCAGAGTCCACATTCGACCAGGCCTCGGCCGGTTTGAGTCTGGGGGCCTATTTGGATTTGTGTCCTGCACACAGTAGGTGTTCATAATTACACAAATTAGGTCAACTCTGTGGAATCATGGGGCTAACGGGACTGCAGAGGAGGGCAAGGTCACAGAGGCTATATTGGTGAGAGAAGGTAATATGAGGTGACTGTGGGCTGCGCTGAGTCTAGAAGGTGACAGGGGTTTTATGGGCTGGGCAAGGGGGAGAAGAGAACGTGGCAGGCACAGAGGCCCAGACATGGGAACAAACAGGGACTGTGCAAGGCCCGCAGAGAGGCCCGCGGGCTCGGAGCAGAGGGTGTAGGCTAGAGAGGCCAGACGACCAGGCGGGGCCATGTCATAGGGGGCTAAGTGATGGGCAGTGGGTAGGACAGGCCCGAAGCTGCGTCTGGAAGGTAGAGTTGCTTCACAAAGAAAGCTGGGCTTGGGGACTTTTGACCTGACTGTTCCTGGGGCCAAGGTGAGGCCGCGGGGAAGTTGGGAGGGTCCTGAGAATCAGAACTTGCATTTGGGCCCTGGCAGTTGCAGGGAGTGTGTGGACGGTGTATGTGTGGATTTGCTGACAGACTCCAGGTGCGTCGAGCTCAGCTGAGAGGCTGCTCAGGGCGAGCCTGGAGCAGGGGCATCAGAAAGGAAACATGTCCGGTGCAGGAGAGGACATGAATCTGGGGGTTAGACACTTGAAATGAGCATGTGTGTATCTCACCTGTATAGGCACCTCAGCACGTGCACATTTGGCTGTAACGCTGGGAACCTCTGAACGGACGCCTCAGAATGCACCATTTCCCTCTGGAAGACTCGCCGGCCCCTGGCAAGTGGCACAGGAAGACGGCTCGGGGGCAGCGCTGCAGGGTGAGGCTGGGGAGGCGGCCCACTGAGAATGGCTTCTCTTGCCCAGGACCCCGGCTGCTCCAGGGCTGCCCTGGGGGGTAGGATGGGTACAGTCTATGCAGGGTGGGCCTTGGTCTCAGTGGTTCCCGGGGCTGAGCCCTGGACTCCCTGTTTGGGCCCTGTGGACCTGGACTTTCCATCCAAGAGTGTTTCTCTCCAGACTGTCCTCCGAGCAATCATTCACCATGGTAACCAGATGTGCATCCCCAGCAGAAGGCGGCAATGACGCCATTCCTGGGCCTCGGACGACTGGGGTGGTTCCTCTCCCAGAAGTTCTGGCAGGTGGACCAATCCATCACCTGCGTCCGGAGGAAAGGGACGTTCCCAAGGGACATACATGTTCAGGCTGTGAGTCTCTGGGAGCCGAACCAGAATAGAAGCCCAACCAAGAGCCTCGTCAAAGCTCTGGGAGAATGAAAGGAAGAGAGGAAACTACCAGTAGTGAAGACCAGCCATGAGCTAGGCACCTCGACAGCTCATGGCCAATCCACCAGTCCATTTTGTAGAGGAGGAAACTGAGGCCCAGAAAGGGAGAGTGACTTGCTCAAGGCCACACAGCTAGTGGGTATGTGTGGTCATGTGACCCTGGAGCCATGCTCTGTACCAGCCAACAGAGATGCTTTAAATTAGGGGTCCCTAACCACTCCCCACTGGCACCCCAAACAGCCCAGACTGCACAGCAGGAGGGGAGTGGTGGGCAAGCGAGCAAAGCTTCATCTATTTGAAGTATTTGTAGCCGCTCCCCAGCGCTAGCATCACTGCCTCAGGTCCACCTCAGATCATTGGGCATTAGATTCTCATAGGAGCACCGGTCCCTGCTGCCAAAACTGCCCAAGTTCCCAGAACTGAAATGGCCTCAGTGCCACATGGCTTTCTGTTTCTGAAATTTCTGTTGACATCAGCCAAGTGGAAAGTCCAGCCCTTGTTCCCTCCCAGGCTTCATAAGGCAAATCCAGGTTTGGCGGCCAACCCAGCCGTGGGCTTCCTGCCAGGCTCAGGTCAGCTCCCCTTGGGGACACTCCTAATGCACTTGTCTGGGGTTTCTCTTGAGTCCAGGAAACTCCACAGGACACAGCTGAGGCTGGACAGCCACCACACGCGTGCTGTATCTGGAGAGAACAAAATGGCGGTTTCCCTGGACTCCGTGAGCACGGGGTCTTCTGCTGGCTGGCTCTCTCTGCCCAGCACCCGCTCCCCCGCCTCCAGGAAGTCTCTCAAGGTCAGGGGACCTGGACTGCAGGCCATCCGTGGGCGGTGAGCATCCCGGGACTGTCCAGTGACCGGGCTTCCCCAGGACAGCCGATGAGATCATCTGCTGTTTCAGGCTGAGCTGAGAGAGAGAGCCTCAGGCACAACAAAGCAGGCCCAGGAGATAATCCTGCATGACTCATCGGTGGGCCACGCACCAGGGGCTTCCGGCCCTCAGGAGAAGCCAGACACAGAGGGCCATTGTTGGCCCGGAAGCCCCCGTGGCGCTGCAGGCTCAATGGGGTCATTTGTGTTTTCTCCTGGGTTCTCCGTAACAGTAGTCCTTCTGGAGGGTTGGGGGCCACCAGGCTGCCTGGGTCCCTGCAACAGAGGAAAATTGATATCTAGTCACCCCTCCCCTCCCCCCACTCCACAACAAGTGCCCTAAGATATGGGACCAGGGCCAGGCCTGGGATGCGTCAGACCTTCTCACTCTCTGCCCTGGCAAAAAAAAAAAAAAAAAAAAAAAAAAAAAAATCCAGTAAAATTGTGGATCAACAGGCAAAAGAGCTATACATCTGTTTCTATCATCTCTAGTCTAGGAGAACGAGACCCTTGTCTAGGATAGAAGTGTCCTGAGCTCTCTGCCACATGTGGTGACAGAGACCTGAGGAGCTGGGGCAGAAGTCACAGGGCTTGGTGGCCGGAGCTGGGTAGAGCTGGGCAATAAGGATGGGAAGGCTGAGCGTCTGCCCTGGGTTTGGGCCAAACTGGGGGTCCTTGGATATACCTCAAGGGGAGAAGAGCCAAAAAATTATTGTTTGAGGGGAATCAAAGGACTTCAGGAGAAATCACAGAAAGGGAGATGTGAATGACTAATAAGTTTATGAAAAGGCTGTCACCCTCACTAGTTATTAGAGAGACGCAAATTAAAACACGGAGACACTATTTTACACCTGTGAGGCTGGCAAAAATTATCAGGATAGATCAGATCGAGTGCCAGCAAGGACGTGGGGAAAGGGAACCCTCAGAAGCGGCTGCTTGGGGTGAACACCAGGAGGGAGAGTGACAAGCAACATGGCAGGTTTTATTGACGAGCATTTCGCAGGTTCAGTGTGTACAGACTCCACTCCCGCGGAGCTTCCCCCGAGGGCACTGGGCCAGCCCCAGGATAGCACTGCGAAGGACCCATCCGCAGGTAAGAGTCCCGCACAGGTGCCAGCCCAGGTCTGGCTTTCCAGCCCGGAGCCCACACTGCCCAGCTACTGACTGTGGCCCTATGGGGCCCTGGAATCAGGCTCTGACCCTGAAGAAGGCAAGATACCCCACTCCCTTTCCAAGCTTCAGCCTGACATCCCACCCATCCACCTCACAGATGGTACTAGTTTTATATTGTTGCGTAACAAATTACTACCAATTAGCAACTTGAAACAACACACCTTTATCATCTGATCATTTCCACGGGTCAGGTGTGTAGGCATGGCTTAGCTGGGTCCCTTGCTCAGGGTCGCATGAGACTGTAATCAGGTGTGAGCTGGGCAGTGTGCTCATCTGGAGGCTCATATGAGGAAGATCTGCCTCCAGGCTCATGTACTTCCTTGCAGCTGTAGGACTGAGGTTCAGCAATTTTGCTAACTTTAGCTGGAAGCCACCCCCAGACCTTAGAAACCACCTGTGGTTCTTTGCCAGGTGGGCTTTCTCAACAGAGCCGAGTCTCTATCAAGCTGTCAGAATGCTGTCAACCAGGAAGGACGTTCACTTGATGGATCCAGGCCCACATGGAATTATTTCCGTTTTGATTAACTCAGAATCAACTCATTTTGGATCTTAATGATAACTGCAAAATCTCTTCACCTTTGCCATCATCTTTCAGCTGGGAGCCAGTCACAGGTCCCACCTGCTCCCAAGGGGAAGGAATTATACTAAACACAGGGCGGGAGTCTGTCACTACACTGCCTGACTGGCCTCCTGAAGGACAGGTTCCCTGTCTGCTGAGGAGATGATGCTTCAGGGGGCACAGAACAGCCCAGGGAGACGCTGCCTTCCCAGTGCAGGGCGGGGAGGGCAGGGCTGGCAGGGCTGCGGCTGGAGTGCTTGTAGGAGGCTGAGAGAGAGGTGCGGGGAGGTCTGGCCTCTCAAGCAGCACAAGGAGGTGAGGCACGGGTGGGGGCAGCGGCGGGCTCTGGGGGTCCCCTGGGATGGCCGTTTGCATCTCTCCATTCCCAGCTGAGAGGACCCAGGGATGGGCCCTTCTCTCTTTCCGAGTCAGCCTTTCACATTGTAGCCTCTTTCTCTGCCCCTAGCATACTCGCCACCCACCCCCTCTCCACTCGGCATTCACAGGCACCTAAGACGTCAGCTCGCGGGCAGCCGGGAGGGTGCTGTATGTCCCCCCACAGGCACAGCGGAAGGATTGTCGCTGGGCAGACGTGACCTCAGCCCGCCGGACTCGGCTCATCCTGCTCCAGGGAGGGTCACTGTCAAACAGGAACAAGCACCCACTATGCTGGGGTCAGACCCGGCAGGGACCCTCAGGAGGGTCAGCGCCTCTGGCCCCTGTGCTGCTGCCCTGGCAGCCCCCACTCCAGGCCTCTGGGCCCCACCGAGAGACAAGGCACCGGGAGCGGGGGGCCTGGGTAGGCGTGAGCCCTTGAATGTGTGTCTGCTGCTCAGCCGCCTCCCCGTTCAGTAATTCTGTCTGCCAGGCCCCGGCACTCGGATCCCTCTGTGCCTGTCGAGCTGTGGCTTGGTGTTGGGGGCTGCTGGGGTACTTGCTCGCTCTGACCAGGCCAAGGAGGAGTCCCAGCCAAGAGTCCTTCACCAGCCCCCCAGACCCTGGGCTCGTTCCCTCATATTCTGGCCTCCCGGCCACTCTTAGCCAAAGTGGAGAGCTCCCAGAGCCACCTGCTCTACCCAGACCCAAGACCCACAGCCATCACCAGCCTCTGCTCATGCCCTAAACAAGCAAAGATTCTAGAAAAGTCATAAAGCATCAAAAGCAAGGCCCAGACATTATGGATAACCCCTCTGAGCTGTCCTGAGCCCAGCTCTGTCCCACCCCAGGCCTTGGCACACACCAATTCGTTGCACTTGGCTTTCATATGCAAACCACAGAAATTAGGTTTCGCTAACTTACTTTGAAAAAACATTAATGGGAGGGTATTGGGTAGCTCCCTAGACTATCAGGAGGGCTGGAGAACCAGGCTGGGAACAGGTGGGAACCAAGGAGGTGAGCACAGCTGGACTGTGTCCCCCATGGGACAGTGTGCTGAAACCTGCTACCCCTGGATGGACACTGCTGGCTTCTCCTGTCCTTCTAGCCTCCCATGAAGCCTGGCATCACTCCCTCCAGATTCAAAGTCCCAGGAGGAAGGGTCTGATTGGTCAACTTTGGCCAAGGAGCGAGGAGGGGACAGCAGCCCCACATCATCTTCCGTGGTGGGAGGAGGTGGGCCCACTTCTCACAGAGGAAGGGTGGACCACACTTTCGCTGAGCTCCGCCTGCCTTGTCTGTCACGGCACCCGGGCCCAGCGCTGCAAGTGCACGGCAGGCTGTGCCCGCGAGGTCAAGGTCTCTGGCCTGTCTGAGGGTGGCTGCGAGGCAGGTCGCTCTTTGGCCCCAAGTGGCACACGGTTCCATATATGGTGACAGCGAGTAACTGTGCCGAGTTCCCGGACGGGCCCCCTGCCAAGCTGCCCATGTCCCTGTTTCAGGCCAAAGGTCCTGCGTTTTTTTGTCTGCATTCCATTACTTGGGGTCTCCGACTCTTTCCGTATTTGGGACCTGCTCACAGAGTTAGGGTTAATAGCGTTTTGCTCCTTGAGCGAATGGCCACAGTCACAGCCATCAAACGGGAGGTTTCTTCTGTGATTTTGAGAGATTTCCTATTCAATTTCCTGGTGACATCGAATAAAGGATGATACAGAGCTGTACCCCAGAGCACCTCCGGCCGAGGAGGCTGGGCTGCATCCTGACAGCGGCCAGCATCTGCAGGGTTATGCTGGGAGGCAGGAGAGAGACATGTGTCTCCCACTGCTGGGGGGCTGGGCCAGGGAAGGACTGGGGTACCCATCCCCACCATGGCTCTGCTTCTGGCCTCCCACCCTGCTGACTCAGCCGGCCCGCTCCAGCGATCCGAGCCCTGAATATGAATATGGAATTGGGTGCCTGAGGACTCCCTCCACCCCGGTACTGCCCCCCACCCCAACACCGTCAGGCTCTGGGGGTCTGAAAGGGAGGAACAGAGCCGAGAGGCTGCAGCTGTCAGAGGCTGTCTCCTCAGAGCCAGCCCGGACCCCTGACGCAGCAGCTCAGGCCCTGGGAGCAGCAGAGGCCCTCCAGGGCTGCTTGGCCTGGCCAGCTAGCTGCCCACCTTAGGAGGAGGAATTGGACCCCCAAGAGGGGGGATCTGACTGCACATTCCTGAAGCCTGAGTCACAGCTGGCTTCAGGAATGTGTTTATGCTAACAAGGCGGAGGGAAGCCGAGGGCTTGGGGGGACTGCACACACCATATGTCTGCTCACTCTGTATCCGGCTGGCTTGAGGCTCTCTCAAGGATGGGAGGGGTGTGACCGCTGGAGCTACTGAGATGCTGTTCTGCCGGGGCCCTGAACACCAGAGAAAGTCACCCCTCACCCCTCATCCCCTCACCCTCCCCCATCAAGGGATCTCTGTGGAGAAGTGAATTGTTCTTTTCTGTCCCCAGCATGGGCCACCCAGCTGTGGAATGAGTCCACACACACTTCAGTGACACTGGCTACTATCGCCAAGGGCAGGTTCAGAGTTGGCCACCGCCCCAAGCCCTTTACACAGGGTGACCATGTGCTCCAATTTGGCTGGGACAGTTCAAGGTTACTGGACAATTACTAACAGCACCTTCAGTTACTCTCAAAAGTGTCCTGGTCTGGAAGATATCTATACATTCACCCCAACTTTATAGATATTGTTTTATTTAATCCCCACCATGCCCTGCAAGGGGGGCACTGCTAAGAGCCCCATTTTACGATGTAGAAATTAAGGCTTAAAGGAGATAAGTCTCTGGCCCGAGGCCACACAGTTAGAAGTGGTAGATTCTGAAACTTAGGAACTCGGCTCTGGACTTCAAAGCCTCTTTGCTTAGCCGCAACATCCAACTTCCTCTCCGAAAATTCTTTGATGCTTTAAAGGGCTGAGAATCTAGTGTCTCCAAATAGTAGAGAAACAATTAAAGTCCTTGAGTTATCTTGGCTCTCTTCCCAGGCCACGAGTTGGCCATCTTTTCTCTGCTGCTCCCTCTCCGAGGGATTGCATGCACAGGCCTGGTTTGCTCACGGCCAGTGGCAGCATCACCATCCTCAGGTGAAGAAGCATCATTGAGCCCCCTGGGGTGGGTGCCAGGCGTTATACAAGGTATGACCATCAGATCCGCACACCAGCGCTGCAACTTGGGTGCTGTGGCTCTTTTCCTAAAGAAAGGAAGCTCTCTGAGGTTGAACAGCTGGGAAGAGGCAGAGCTAGGCTAAGACTTGGGGTCCTAGCTCTGAGTCCAGCTAGGTGTGTCATCTTGGTGCAAATGCTATGAAAACTCAGCAGTGGGTCACTATTTGGGCTACGAGGTAGTGGGGTTCCAGCGAGCCCATAGCAGGGACAGAAATGGCTAAACCAGGTGCATGGACCCACAGACCCTCGAGGCCTCCAGGCAACCTGGCTACCAAGGAGCCAAGACCGCCTGCCCAAGGGGTCCGAGGCCCATCCACAGATGATCTTCACTCGCGGATACATCACGTTTAAGAGATTTTCAGACAGCGTTTTCATGTCTTCCACAGGAAAGATGGGACATCGTTCAGAACGGGGCGTGGCCGCCTCGCAGGTGGAGGACACGCCCCTTCTGCAGCCGGAACCGCCCCGCTCCCGTCTCCCCACTCGGAGATCTCACACGGTGAGGGCCTCCCCGCACCCCAACGTGTCAGCCCGGGGGTGGAGGCGCGACGAGACGAAAGCAAGCGCATCTCAGATGGTCCAGGGGAAACGGGATTTGGGAAAAGGATGTTTGTTTAAAATGTACCAAAAATAGAGAACCGGGACGAGGAAGAGGCCACCTCTTGACCCATTTAGAAAGCCTTTTCCCAGGAAGGACTTTCTAAGTGACGAACAGTGTAAAAACATAAAGCTTCGGTGCGTTGAAAACAAAAATAAAAATAACACACTCGTAAAACACGGACGGCACGAATGTCGCAATGGCAGTGTCTAGAGAGCTCACAAAATGATTTCTCAATAAATCCATAGAAACCTTGTTCGAAAAACAGGTGAAGGAAGCTGATAATTGACCCAAAAGTTTTTACATGGCTTAGTAATTATGAACATTCTTCTTTCACTGGTGATCACGTGATTTTGAAATACCCTTGTTTGCCTGCTAGCCAACAGGGTTGGAGTCTCTGGTGTTACCGTAAGCTGGTACAGACCTGGGACACTGGCCCCCTCAGACTTGGGCGGGTGGTGGAAGAGAAACCAGTCAACCCTTCCAGAAACACTTGGGCAGAATTTATCAAGGATAGTTAACCGAAAAACTTTGGAAATAATTAGAAATTAAAAAAAAAATTATGGACAAAGACGATCAATAAAGGGAATGTCAAATAGTAGGGAGAAAAAAGGAAGCTCAGATGCTCTGAAGTAGGCAAATAAAAGAATATCCTACACAGCCACGCAGAGTCCCCCCTCTGCCCCTCACTCCACTCTCTTCTGCATTTCACCATACTCGCCCTGCAGGGCCCCTGCGTGCTGGCGATCACCATGTCACCAAGCCGTGGAGAGCCTGGGGGAGGAATGCCAGCCTCAAGGCCAGGGCAGGGCAGATTGATCATGCTGGGGGCCTGGAGCCAGCCAGCCAGGCTCTGATAGCTGACAGCTGCTCGCCTCGGCCGCTGAAGAGGACATCTCCATCTGTGCCCGTGGCCCTGTGATGCCACTAATCCCTTCCTCTGTGGAGATGCCAGGAGAAGAGAGACCTTCTGTCGTGTTCCTGGGTCAAGAAGCAGCCTTCCTGTGGTGCTCGCTCTCCGAACACCTCTCTCTCCTGCTGTGCAAAAACCAGGACCCGGTCTCGTCTGAAGCCGCCCACACAAAGCCTCGGCTGTGAGCGTGGCCACCGGCCCCTACAGAACCACAGCCATTCAGAATCTGGGACCCCTGAGAATCAAGGTTTTAATGCCAGGGGGTTTGTCATCAGACCTCTCCACTGGCTGCCTATGTGGCCTGTGGAGGGCCCTGTGGCCCTTTGGAGCCCTCCCCCCCCGCCCCCCCCCCCCGGAGATCTTGCCTGAGATTTCCAAGCAGGAACACAGCTGCCCAGGGGAGGCTGTGAAATCTGACAGCAGCTGGAGGGGATGGGGGCAGGGGGGGCGGTTCAACATCGTCCCCCCACAAATTGTCAAAGGACAGCCCGGCCCTGGCGCCGAAGCCACACTCCCTCCGGAGGCTCGAGAGGAGAAGCTTCCTTGCTTCTCCTAGCTTCTGTGGCTCCTGGCGATCCTTGGCTGTGGCCATTTCACTCCAGCCTCAGCCTCTGCTGGCTTGCAGCCTTCTCCTCTTCTCTGTCTTCTCTCTGTGTCTCCTGTAAGGACACTTATCATTGGGTTCAGGGCCACCTGGATAATCCAGAATGAGCTCATCTCAAGATCCTTTATTTAGTCACATCTATAAAGACCCCCTTTTCCAAATGAGGTCGCATTCACTGGTCCTGCTGGTTAAGAGGTACAGCTATCTCTTGGGGGGCCATGATTCAACAACCCCTGAGAAGTCATTTCATTACACATCCCGAGTCTTCACGCTGACCCGTAAGGCCTGTGGGATCTGGCCCCCATCTAGCTTCCACACTCCCACCTTACCCCACGGCCCCCGAGACCTCCACCCTCTACTCTCCACCCCACGACACCCACCCCTCTCTCTCAGGGCCCTGCTGCTCCTCAGGTGTACCAGGCTCCCTCCTACCTGGGCTTCACAGGGCTGGTCCCTCTGGCCTGGTTGCTATTTATCTGAGACCCACACGGCTTTTTCCAGCATTTTCTCAGCTTCAGTCAACCACCTGTTACCTGTGAGGGCTCCCCCTGCCCTCTTAACTATACTTGCGACTCTCTTGTGAGCACTTCCTTTCTCCGTCCTGCTTTACCCTTCCCCAATACCTACCACCATGGAACGTACGGGCATTTTACTCACTTATCTTGTTTACTGTCTGCCGCCTCTATTGGAAGGCAGACATGCTTCATCAGTTTTGTTCACTGCTGTGCCCCAGCAGCTAGAATAACGCCTTCTGCTAGTCGGCCTTGGTTGAATGAATGAATGAATGAATGAATGAATGGACGGATGGCTGAATGGATGGATGGATGGATGGATGGATGGATGGATGGATGAATGAGCCTTTGCTCAGGCTAGGTTCTGAGCGCCCAGAAGCCTGGTGGACACCACGTTGGCCCCACGACCCTGAGCTCTCGGTACACCCGGACTCCCGCGAGGGCCAGAAGAGTCACCCTCTGCGTGTGCTCCTTCCGGGTGTGTGTCTAGAAGCCGCGTTGTTGGTTCACAAACACCTTCTGAGCCCAAACCACAGGTCAGCCTCCGGCCCTGGATGCTTCTGGCCCCTCCTGCCCGGCCTGGCCGGCTCGTGCCTGTGTCACAATCAGCCACATGTGTGCAGGGGCCAGTGCGGGCAGGTTAGGTGGGCCCTGCCACCCCTTCCTGGGAGGGGACAGAGTGGTGACCCACTGGGATGAGGGCCTCCAGGGTGGACCCTGAAGGACTGCACATAGACTGGCCCTTGGGCCCTGCCACACTCACCGTGGGCGGGGGGTGGATCTCCACGTTTGGTTGGAAATTTCTGACTAATGCCACCAGAGGATCCACTCAGAGGGGTACACCGTGGTCCATAACAGGGAGCCTCGGGCCTGAAGGCAGAAGGGACACTGGTCTCTCGTAGTGACTCTGACCAAGGACGACTGGCTGGGGGACAAACACGCATTCCCTCCTGTTCTTGGTCTCGGTTCCATCTCCAAACCCGGGCATGTGACCACCTCAGCGGGGGCTAAAACAGGTTTCAGACTTCCGCTCAAGTAGCTCCGTCATGGCTGCCTAGAGCACTGAGTCGAGAAGGACTCTGAGGTTCAGTTCAGGCTTAAAATGAAAAAAATTTAATGAGCAATTGGCAATGTCTGCCCCAGGGGCTGGGGGGGGGGCAGGGGAAGTGCCAAGGTGAGCCGAAGCTGGGTAAGATGCTCTGTGAGGGTGCTTTGGCCTGCAGGTCTACATGGGTCTGTGGACATCCGGCAGAGAGATGGACCTGCAAAGAGTGGCTGGTGGCACCAAAAATTCTTGCTGAGTTTAGTTGGTGACAATGAGGCAGCGAGTGTGGGCTGCCAGCAGAGAAGGCCTCAGTGACCCTCTGGGGGAGGCTGCTCCTCCCTGAGGCTGGGGTGGAGGCCTCAGGACAATTCGCCAAGAGCCCTGCTCTGCGTTTGGACTCAGGTGTGGCTGTGGTGCTCGGCGGCAGAGGCTGGCCTCTGGCCTGGGGCTCGGATCAACCAGGCGGGGGCACTGGCTGGGCCTGGCCAAGCGCCCTTGTGGCTGCTGGCAGTGAGGCCTGCTCAGAGCAGACAGGGAGCCCAGCACATCCCTTCCGGAAGGCCGGGGAGCAGCCCGATCAGGGTGAGCGTCTTGGCAGCCTTGGGAGGAAGCGCCCCTTTGCGATTAGAACCTCAGTTTCCCGTCTGTGAGGAAGGAAGGGCTCACACCAGCCGTTGACTTTTCAGGATGGGTCAGTGTAGCTGTGCCTTGCAGAGGGGCAATGTCTGAGGTGCCCACTGGAGGAAGGGGGTGCCTTTTTCTAGTTTGCACGAAGGTGCCCTGTGGGTTAGTGGCGGCTCTGGGGTTCCACACCATGTGAACCGCTATCTTCATCATTACAATTACTCATGCTCAACCTGAGGCAGGTAGGCCCAGAAAGAGGGCCTCATTCCCACATGGAACCGGGAGGGCTGCACTGAAGAGGGGGGTGTGAGCTGGGCCTTGCAGGGCCTGTAACCACCAGTGACTCCATCCGCATCTGGCCAACTGCCCCCTCAGAGGGCAGTAACCCACCCCGTACTGCCACCTTCCCCACCTGGCTGTCTTCTTTCCTTTTTCGACACTTTGGTTCCTGTCGACTCTTCTGTGATAAACGAGAATACGACCGTAGGCACACCAACTACAAAGCCAAGGAGGTCAGCTGCTGGATGCTGCAGGGCAGGAAGGTGGATGAGATGATGGCCGTGGGCATAGGTGTCTGCCCTCCAGGACTCGGCCAGGGGAGGGGGCCTTTCAGGCCCCTGAGTCCTCTGAGTGGCCAAGGAGAGGTGGTAGCTGGCTTACAACTGAATTTCTCATGTTGCTTTTTTAATTGCTGGAGACCTGGTTCAAAGGTTTTCTTGCGTGGAGCCCCAGAATATAACACGGAGAAAGGAGTGACCCGGCGCCTTCCACCTTGCCCCCGCTTGGCACCCCAAAGCACCTCCACCAAACCCAGGGCTCCTTGGGCCACCAGCAGTTCAAAAACACCTGACCCACCGGACGTAAGCTTTTCGTAACTTTCCTCTCCTCCCCAACACCTCTCTAACCCCACCGCTGGCCACACCAGATGCTCCCTGCTCCCGTGTCCCGGCCGTCATGTGTTTTGACACGATCTGCTTTGTCATTCGGGAATGCCTTATCTTTCTCCCTTCCTTCCTCCCTTCCTCTCATCCTCCTAGAAAACTTCCAGTCACCGTCCAGGACCCCAGGTAGGGTACTACCTCCTCCAGGGAGCTTACCTTGATCTGCCTCCACCTTCCTCCCTCACATGCAGACAATGTGGACCCTTCTTCCCCTCTCTATACTCCGTCAAGGTCTTGCCCACCGGCCAAGTATCCCTTCTGCTCATTCTGAGGTACCTGTTTCTCTGTTTGTTCTCACACACATCTGGCCTCCTTCAGAGCCTGGCGTCTTTTCACTTCTGTGTTTCCTGAGGTAGGCTCATGTCAGCACCCATGGGTGACCCGCTCAATGCAGATCTGAGGCAGCCACGAGGGGCCTCAGCACACTGACCTCAGGGTGGGTTTTGGGCCGTTTGAGTGTATTTAGGGTCCAGCTCAGGGTCTCCCCTCAGGGCCACATAAAGTGGCTGAGCCACCTCATCGCTAATCTCCACTTGAAGAGAGAGACCTGGGGGAGGTGCCCAAAGCTGCCTCACCCCCCTTCCCCGCCCCCCTGACATCCCAGGGTCTCTGGGCTCCCTCCATGTTTATGGCATGGTTTTGGTAAACAAGGTTTATGGGCCACGGGCAGTGTGAGGCCCCCGGCCTCAGCCCTGGCCATTTTCCCCAGCCCAGCAGGAAACAGGCTTCTGTTCCAGAACTCTGGAGCAAAAGGTCACTTCCTTGGCCTGGGTAACCACGGCAACATCATTCTCGAAGCCTCAGCCTAGCCAAGTGTTCTCATAAGCTCATATTTTGTCCAAATTTACTGTCTCAGGCTAAGGAAGGACTTGGGCCTGTTTTTTGAGCCCTGGCCAGATTCTCAGGTGTCCTGGGCAATCTTGGATCTGCCGCCAACTTGTTGGGGGGCTTTTGTAAGGGACCCTCACTCCTCCCCAGGCTTCTACCTCTCTTTTCTCAACTGCAAAAGAAGAGAGATGATTTCAATGAGGGGCAATCAAAGCTGGACTATAGGAACCTCAGGGTTTTCACGGACTTGAGAGCACTTTTGCGAGCAAAAGACTTTGCCTGGAGAAAGTTGCTCTTGTCGATTTTATGTCAGCCGTGTTGATGCTCTGGGTAAGATTTTTGGCTTGAGAAAAAAAACATTAAAGATTTCCCCGGATTTAACAAGCAAACAAACAAATAAAAAAACCTCTGTAAACTGCCAGATATAATTTCCATGCATGGAGAAATCTAAACAGAAATCATAGTAGATTCTCAAGGATCAGGACTGGGAGGATTTAAAGGAAAGCTTGTTTCCTGTTTCCCAGCCCATAAACTGTTGTTGTTTTCATGATTCTTATTATCTTTCCTCGTGGCTTCCTTAGCTGGGGGGCTCACTGCTTCAGTGCCTGGAACAGGGCTCAGCCCCAAGTGGTTAGGCAGGGAAAAGTGGGGGCCTCCAAGGACCCCCACTTGGTGTGAGGTCGGTGTGCCAGGAAAGCCTCTTTCTTCTCTGTGAAACTTCAGAGCTTTCACTGTGTTCTTTAAACTCTTCTTTTCAACCTCCCTCTTCCTTCTCCAGTGGACACTGAGATGGTCAGCTGAGCCTCTCAGATGCTTGGGAGGTAGGGGACGGATTCTGGGAAGGTAGGGTTGGTTGGAGGTGGGGCGGGGAGTAGCGGGAATAAGGGAGGATGGAAACCAGAGACGGGGTGCAGGAACCTAAAGCTTGAGCACTGAACCCTGAGAGCTTGTCAGACCCTGCTGGAAACGATTCTATTTTTCTGCTCAGACTCTTGGCATCCAGTCCAGGCCAGGAACAGGAGCTGTTTGGATTCTGAAACAGGCACTGGGGCAAGAAGATGAAGGAACTGTCACGAACCTGGGCTGAGTGAGGACACAGCAGTGACAGCCTGTCCCATACTCCCAGCCACCCTGGGACCAGGTGAATGCATTTCAACTGGGCAATCCTGCGAGCCACGGTGAGACGCCTGGCCTCATGCCCAGTTGGGGACACGGGCCTTTCTCACCCCAATTGTCCTGGCCACCCAAGTCAAGCAAATGAGAATTAGGTACTTTAAAACGAGATTTAGATACAGACCAAACCGGGGTTAGAGAGAGAGGCCAAAAGGGCTTTGAGCCTTCTTGGTGATGTCTTTTTTTTTTTTTTTGGTAAGAAAATGTATTTATGAATGTCTTGGGCAATAATAATAATAATAATAATAATAATAATAATAATCTTATTTTTTAAGATCAGACTTAAAAAATTTACCATAGAAATGTCAATTGTCTTACAAAAGACTTCACACATGTTCCTTTGTCAGGCATGGGGCTGAGACTGCCTGATTCAAACAGTGCTCCCCATTTACTGAATGATTTGGTATCAGAACTGGCTCCTCAGGCCTCAGTTTCCCCATCTGTACCACAGGGAGGCGGACCTGATAGTCTCCACGGTCCCTCCAGCCCTGATATCAGGTGACAGGAAGCTTCGCCGTGTGAGCAGCAAACAGCCTGTCTGTCTGGGCTCCGCTGGGCCCTTCCCGTGGCGCCGAGAATTCGTTTTGGATGCAGGGTCCTCTGAGATGCGAGTCCTTAAAGGCTCGGGCTGTCAGTCTGGCGTGGTCCGAGGGCTATGGAGTGACAGCAGAGCACCCCAGGGGCTCTTCGGGCAGCTGAGCTGTTTTCCCGAGGACAGTTATGACAGGTCCCAGAGAGCCTTCAGGGTCCCCCAGCCTCAGGGCAGTCAGAACAAACGCTGGCATCCCAGAGGGTTAGTCACGTCTCTCTCTCCGAGTTTGGGACTAACAGCCATGACCGGCATGTATCATTAAGGCAGAGATGGTCTGGTCAGGGACATTGTCCCTGTGACCCTGCACCACACACCAATCACTATGACAACAGCTCAATAGGGTCCCAGGGGCCAAGAATTCTGCTTCCACTGAGAGTGAGGTTGGCCGAGGTCAGACAAAGAGGGATTAATAGAGCCCTGTTCTCATTAAGCCACAAAGCACCATTATTACCAGTTGCAACAGCCCTACCAGGAAATGCATCAGGCTTTCAAGTCACTGAGAGCCCAGGACACTGAAGAGAATGGTTCCAGCCTCAGCCTCAAAGTCACCCGGGGCCCAGAACAGAGGAGGAGGAGGAAAACTAGAAACAGCCCAAATGTCCAACAGATGGTTACGTAAAGCTCGGTACAGCCAAACAATAGCAAAGGTTGCAGTCATTCAAATGACAAAGTTGTTTGTACTTATTACATTGAAGTCCTCACAATACACAGAAAAAAGGTCACAAAAACTGTCAAAAAGATGCCATTTTTGTAAAAAAAAAAATCATATAATTACCTACACACTATAAAAATATAGAAGAAAATGTTTCAGAATGTTAGCAGTGGTTATCTTTGGAAAGTACAACCGTGTGTAATATTTTTTTCTTTTGGTCTATTTGTATTCTCTATAATGAACACATACTTCCCTTGTACACCTAAAATCTTTTATTTTCTTCAAAACTGGTGCTGAGAATTAGAGGGTGGTCATTCTTTTTCCCCTCTGTAATCAAATTTCAGTTAATGAAACCTAGGAGAGAGCATTGTTTTGGTAAGTCACATTTTCTTTATAAATAACATTTTTATAAATTTAAGAACAAATATACATATGTTTTAAGATTTGTTTTACATTCACCAGTGTTTAAGAAAATTATTCTAAACAACAGTGCACATACTCATTCCTTCTTACAACAGAATAGGATGGAAAGAATTTACCATTTGTCATTGTGAAGGGTCCAAATTCTACCATATCATTATAAAAGGCTGATGTTCAGGGCTATTGGATAAGAAGTGTTTGTGCTGCATTAAATAGCCTCAGATTGCTTTACTTATTAATATTTAGAGTGTGAACTTCTCATGAGGGCAGCTGGAGCTGCTGAAGAATTTCAAGAAGGGAAGTAAGGTGCTCATATTTGTGTTTTTAAAAGATCAGTACGATAAGGATAATTTAAAAAGATTGGCACAACAGGGAGAATTTCATGTGTGACAACAATGTTGGATCTGGAAACAAAAAAGGAAAGGAAATAGTGCTGTGGAAAGTTAGGTTATCAGGCACATTTTCTTTGTGATCTCTTCTAGCTGATAAACCTAAACACTTTCCCCCTTTAAGATTAAGGAGACATTTATTTCTGTGTCAGGAAAAGTGGTGCCTCCCCTAAGCTATAGATAAATCTTTATCTCATCAGCCTGTGAACCTTAGAAGTAATTGCATTTTCCTCTTTGCTTTGGCCACTGGGAAGCTCTGTGTATCAGTGTATGTAATAATTCTACATGCTGACTTTACCCTTGGCTCCATCTCAGATACATACTTTGATATTGCCTAAAATTCTTTATTTATGGTATTCTTTTTATTATTTAAATTTTCATAAGCAGCATTAAGTTGTTTTTGCAATGAAGTAGAGTATAATGAAATGATGATTTAAATGTCTCAGCTTGAAAAAATAAACAGAAAAATCATCGATTGCTGTTTTGGTATGGACATAGTTCCCTGTGTTAAATATTTCTTTAAAAAACTAGGAAGTCTATGAACCAAAAGCATAAACTATCAAAGGAAAACAAGATGAGCTGGACTTTATAAAAATTCAAAACTTTTGTGCTTCAAAGGACACTATTAAGAAAGTGAAAAAAATAGTTCACAGAATAGATTAGTGATTACTTGGAGCTAGAGGGATTGATGGGGTTGGAATGTGATAGTTAGGGGGTGTGGGGTTTCTTAGGTAATGAACATGTTCAAAAACAGATTGGGGTCGTAGTTGTGTAATTCTGTGAATATAAAAAAACCATTGAATTATATCCTTTAAATGGAATTTAAATTTAAGTGAATTTTTTAGTGTACAGTTTAGGTGACTTGTATGGTATATGAACTGTATTTTGATAAAGCTGTTAAAAAACAAAAAACCCCAAAAACACCTATGCTGTCACCACACTTGGGCCGCCCAGTGGACTGAGAGTCAGTGGGAACTCGGGTCTCTGTGACAGCACAGAGATAGGTTCCGACGCCAGCTCAGCCACTTCCCAGCTGTGCAACCTCCTCGGACAAGGAACCTCATCTCCCTAAACTGGAGACAATGACATGCGATGCATGGTGGCCTTGTGCCAGGTCTAAGAGTACCAGCACTTGCAGGAGCTGAATACGCTGATCCCCACAGGGTCCTCTGTGGTCCCTGCCCTGGGAAGGTGCCAAAGGGCCTAAATGAATGGGACTTGCAGATTTCTTTTACGGGGAGTGACTCCCATGGGCCTGTTGATGTTTAAATGTTTAAATATTTGAATACCAGTTCATCAGACCTTATTGGTCTGAGGAACTCAGAGAAGGTACTAGAAGGCAGGCTACCTCGTCCATTCCTGTTTCCCGGGGAGCCTGGACCAGAGTGGGGCTAGGTCTTATTGTCTCTGGGATGGTCTGAGAGGTGGCAGTCCAGTTTTTAGTGGTCATTTAACTGCTTGACCCTTAGCTGAGGAATCGATAGCTTTTTAGTCTACGCCCTGCACCCTGCTTCTCTCAGTCCCTGTATGAGCCAACTTACTTTTAAACAATCCCCACAGGGACAGCCCTGGGACTGGGGTTCTTAGTCATAAAATCAGAGAAAGTCAGCGCTAAGTTCCCTCCTGCCCCAGACGAGGAGACAGAGGCACAGGGAAGACTGCAGCCCAGCCCTCTGCAGGGTTCGAGAGCATTTCCTGCCCCCCTCCAGTGCTCACGGTTCACAGGCGTTTCTCCACTTACTCCCAGCAACCTGTGAGGTGGAGGTGATTTCTCCTCTTTGCAGATGAGAACACACAGATTGGCCCCAGGTCACTCGGGGAGAAGCAAGCTGGGGTTAAAACCCAGCCTGTCTGCTGCTAAAGCCCATGCTCTTTCTCCTGGACCTGCCCCTCAATTCCTCTCTTTCAGAAATCAAGCAGGTCACAGAGGACGGTCTCCTCCATCCCCACTCTCCCAGGGGGACTCCGCTCCAGACTCTGGATGTTCAGGGCATACTCTGGCCTCGCCTGCTTGTGCTGTCTGCCCTCCTGTCCCCTCAGCCCTACTCATTTCTCTCTCCAATCCAGATTCTCTGCAGCCCTGGATCCTCAGGTCTGACACTCTTTAAACTTGAGCCTGAGAGTTATCGTTTAAACTCCTAAGCGAGAAAGATAGAATTATGGATGTTCCCAATTCTAAGCCTTGAGTGTCTCTCTCAGGATACCTTTCGTTGCCAAGGAAAATGAAACAGATGTCTTGGCAACAGCTTCCGATGTTTTCTGCCAAACCAGGGGAGAGCTTGTCTTTAGTTTAGATGTAGCCAAGAAAGACAAGTCCCAGCCCATATCGTTCCCAAGAAACATACAAACACACACGGGCTTCTTAAACCTGGGAGGCCTGCACTCCCAGCAGCCTCTCTCACCAGGATTTCAGCATCCGCTGTAGACATGTGCTGCCCCCTCCCCTCCCCTCTCCTTTCACTTGCCTCATGCCCTCATCCTCCATCCTCCCCTGCCAGGTTTCCCACCACGCCCGTGCTTCCCATCATCCAGTGGCTCTGGCAAGCAAGGCCACCTTCCTTGCTGGGCTTGTCCCCATCATGTCTTAGGTTCACTTTTGTGTGTGGGAAGATACGCATACCATAAATTTACCATTTCAAAGTGGCGTTTGGTAGATTCACAATGTCCTGTAACCATCACCACCACCTACTTCTAGAACATTTCATCACCCTAAAAGCAACAACCCTCCATTCTCTCATCCCCTAGCCCCTGGCGACCATGAATCTTTCTGTCTCTTTGAATCTGTCTATTGTGTCTATTTCACATAAAAGGTAGCATACAATATGCGGCCTCTTGTGTCTTTTTTTCTTTTCTCAGCTTAACATTGTCGAGGTTCATCCATATGGGAGCATGTTATCAGTACTTCATGTGCTGATACCTGTGGCTGTACTTTATGGCGGAATAGTATTCCATTGTGTGGATATACCACATTTTGTTTGTTCATTCATCAGTTGATGGACACTTCAGCTGTTTCTATCTCTTAGCTATTGGGAATGGTGCCACTATAGATATTCTTGTGCAAGTTTTGTTCGAACACCTGTTTTCCATTCTTTTGGGCATATATCTAGGAATGGATCGCGGGATCACATAGTAATTCCATGTTTAACTTTTTGAGGAACCACCACACTTTTTTTCCCCACAGCAGCTGTGCCATTTTACAGGACTACCAGCACTGGAGGGTTGTTCCAATTTCTCCATATCCTCATCGACACTTGTTATTTTCCAATGTTTTTTTTTTTCATTATTATAGCCATCTTAGTGATTGTGAAGTGGCATCTCACTGTGGCTCTGATTTGCATGTTTCTGATGGACTGATGATGCTGGCCATATTTTTATGTGCCTGTTGGCCACTTGCATATCTTTTTTTTGGAGAAACACCTATTCAAGTCCTCTGGGCTTTTTAAAATTGAGTTTCTTATTTTATTTTATTGTTGAGTTGAAAGAGTTCTTTATATGTTATGAATACTAGACCATTATCATATAGATATATGGGTTGCAAATACTTTCTCCTGTTCTCTGAGCTGACTTTTCACTCTCTTGATGGTGTCCTTTGAAGTGCAAACATTTTAAATTTTGTTAGAGCTCAGTTTTTGTTTTTTTTTCTGTTGTTGCTGCTTGTGCTTCTCTAAGACTCTGTTGCCAAATCCAAGGTCATACGGATCTACCCTGATGGTGTTTTTCTAAGAGTTTTGTATATTTATCTATTATATTTATTTAGGTCGCTGATCCATTTTGAGTTAATTTTTGTACATGGTGTGAAGTAGGGTCCAATTCATTCATTTGCATATAGATGTCCCTTCTGTACTGTTTGTTGAAAAGCCTATTCTTTCTGCATTTAGCGATCTTGGTTGCCACTTAAAAAAAAATCGATTGACCATATATGTATATACGGGTTTATTTCTGGACTCTTAGTCCCTTCTACTAATCTATATGTTTATATTTGTGCTCATATCACATTATTTTGATTATTATAGCTTTGTAGTAAGTTTTGAAAGTGTGAGTCCTCCAATGTCATTCTAGTTTTTCAAAATTGCTTTAGTTATTCAGGGTTCTTTGCAATTCCATATGAATTATAGGGTTAGTGTTTCTATTTTTGTAATAAAGGCCTTTGGGATTTTTATAGGTATCACACTGACTTTGCAGATGCATTTGGGGAGTATTGCCATCTTAACACTATTAAGTTGTCTAATCCATGAATATTGGATTTTTTTCATTTATTATTTCCATCTTCTTTTATTTCTTTTACCAATGTTGCATAGTTTTCAGTGTACAAGTCTTTCACATCCTTGGTTAAATCCATTCCTAAGTATTTTATTGTTTTTGATACTATTGCCTATGAATTATTTTCTTAATTTCCTTTCCAGACTGTGTATAGAAATGAAACTCATTTCTGTGTTAATCTTATATTCTTCAACTTTGCTAAATTCATTTATTAGCTTTAATAGTTTTTTTTTTTTTTTTGGTGACTTCTTTAGAATGTTCTTTGTATAATAAGGACATGTCATCTGCAAACAGAGATAATTTTACTGCTGCTTTTCCTATTTGAATGCCCCTTATTTCTTTTTCTTGCCTAATTGCTCTGGCTAGAAACTTCCAGTACAAGGCTGAATAGAAGTAGTGAAAGTAGCATCCTTATTCCTAATCTTAGGAGAAAGCTTTTAGCCTTTCACCTCTCTTGGCTATTGTTGGCTAATCTTCCCACATCCTCCAGGGTGTCCAGCTCCTTGCCCTTGCTCGCCCTGCTGCCCAGAGGGAAACCACTTCCCCCAGTCCCCACCTCTGCCCTCTGCATCCCACTTGAGTTCCCCATCCTTTAAATTCAGAGTTTTTTTGAGGAGTTCCCTATACCTCAGTCATGTAATCCTAACTAGGCAGGCAGTATCTTTCCTCTCTGGCTGTCTCCCTCAGTCTTGAGCATGAAGGGGACAGGGACAAACCTCACAAATGCTGAGGTCTTAAAAAACAACTGATTTTCAGGAGCCCAAGACATCAGGCTTGCTGAGAAGAGCTATGTCTGGGCCTGCTGGGCCACAGGAAAAACAAATCACCAGTTCTTAATGGCCTGATTGGCAGGAGTCCAGACGGAACTAATGGCCATCCAAGGAGCACAGGTGTTCCGGGGCACCTGGCTCCCTGGCAGGTAGAGCCTGTTGACTTGGCATGGAGACCCCTATTTGTGAGCAGGAACTTTTGCTACCTTTCCTCTTAGCTGGAAGGGAACCCTTAAGTGCCCGCCCTGATGCCGATGGCTCTGAGACCAGACAGTGAAGACAGTGACTTGAGTCACAGAAAAAGAGGGCTGGGAGCATGAATCCAGAGACAGAAGCCAGATGAGACCAGGACTGTGAGCCTTTTTGGCTAATGTGATGTCATATCCTCACGGAAGCCCTTGGAATCTCCCTGAGACCAGGCCAGATACTGCTGGGGACCTGCAGTCAGGACTGGCACCCAACAACTCCCAGGAGAATTAGACAAAACTATCCTCCCTCAGAAACAAAGGGTCAAGTGAAACCAGGGTAAATAAAAATACATAATTCTGAGAAGCATAATTGATAATTTAACAATTATATATAGTCTTAAAAAATACATATTTAAAAATATCCATTGAACATTTATAAAACTTTGTTATGTGCTATTTAGTAGAGAAATATTTTTAAATTACAGAAAGTGGAAGTCGTACAGAGTGCCATCCTCAGATCATAATATTATAAGACTAGAAATAAATTACAAAGGAATACTAATAAAAATAGTGATAAAACCTTGGAAACACAAGCACAAACAAACCAACACGACTAGTATTTAAAATAGCTTTTTCAGTTTTAAACAGGAAATAAATCCCACAAATTTTGACTTCTTAATGATGAATGAAAATGAGAACACAGCATAATAAAATCTATGGGAGATGGCCAAAACTGTGCCAGAGGAAATTTTGTAGCCTTAAATGTTTTAAAAATTAACAACAAAAAAGGAAAATAAATAAAAACTTGATGTGATTCTAAAGAAAGAACTAAAAAAAAAATCAAAAAGCGGAAATGGATAATAAAGTTAAAATAGAAATTAATTAATTGATGGAAAAAAGGAATAGTAAAATAGATTATTAAGACCTCAAACCAGTTCTTTGAGAAGATGACTAGAATAAATTTCTGACAAATATAACCCATAAGAACAAAGATAAAAAACCCATAGGAATAAACATTGGATTACAACCACAAAAATAAAGACAATTTTTAGTTATGAGAGAATATGTGATAACACGTTAAGCTTAGATTAGGGGAAATGAAGTGCCCTGTGCAAAGCTCCTAGCATGTAGTGTGTCCACTCTTATGTGACCACAGGAAAAAACAGAACCTGCTCCTCTCTGTCCGAAGCCTGCAGGAGGATGGAGTGTCCCGGGAGACAGAGGCTGGGCCCTGCCTCCCACCAGGATGCTGACTTGCTTTTCCAGCAGGACCTGGGAGCAGTCTCTGCTCTCTGCCCCTCAAAAGCAGCACCTCCTCCACCTCAGCAAGCAAAGTTCTGTGCACTCTCTCACTCAACGGGAGAGCTGGTGGAAACCCTTAGCAGGCCTGGGACTTCACAGCCTGCTCCAGGGGTCCAGGTGGACCACTGAGTCTCCCGTGGGGAAGAGGACCTTTGCAGCCTGAGCCCTGCAGCCTGGTGAGGCCATTGGGAGTAACTTGGGCATGCTTTCTTGATACTGAGGGCCCTCAACTTCATTCCATGAGCAGGGAGAGAAGGGAAGACCTGGCTGTGAGCTCCGTGAGTTTGCTCAGGGCATCTTGAAAGGCACTGAGCCATGTTGCGAAAATCCTCTTCATCTGCTTGTCCAGGACAACATGGGACAACTACAGGAAGGAAAAAAGAAAAGATGGAAATCATAGAGGAGAAAGAGGAGCTTTGGGTGAACCGAGGCCAGTCAATGCTCAGGGCTTCCAGACCTACTGGGATTCTGACCCCTCATTTCCCCCAGAAGACTCTGGGGCAGCTTCTCTCCTTCATAGGGTGCCCCTCCCCAACCTGGCTCTTACCCACCGTTTTACCTGTCTGCAGAACTAGAACCCTCTACCACCATCAGCCAAATGTCCGTGAGCCTCAGCTGGAGCCAGGGCAGCCAAGAGGCTGTGTGTGGGGGGAGGGGGTTGTTGCCCCTGAAGCCAGGGCATGGTCTGGGGAGGCAGGGCTGACATCTTGGAGTGGTGAGTACCTTCTGGGCTAAGGAGCCTCCTCCTTGTGGTTCTTTTTTAAAACTTTTAAAAATAAACTTTATATTTTCGAGCAGGTTTAAGTTCACAGCAAAATTGAACAGAGCGCAGAGAGTTCCCCTACCCCCACTCATGCACAGCCTCCCCCATTACTAATGTGTCCCCTCCCCCAGAAGAGCACAGTTGTTAAAACTGATGACCCTACATAGCATTATGACCAAAGCCCACATTTCACGTTGGGGTTCGCTCCTGGTGTCCGACATTCTATGGCTGTATTGACACTGTAGTGTCATGCACGGTGCTCTCACTGCCCTAACAAGCCTCTGCGCTCCACCTACCCATTCCTCCTCGCCCCGCCTAATTTCTGGTGACCACCGACCACCGATCTTTCTCCTGTCTCCATAGTCTGACTCTTTCTGTAGTGTCGTGTATTCGGAATCACACAGCACAGGTTGCCTTCTTTCACTCAGTCATTTGCATTTCCCGTTCCTCCCCGTCTTTTCATGGCCTGATAGTTCATTTCTTTTGAGCACTGGACACTATTCCACGATCTGGATGCACCACGGTCTATTTATCCATTCACCGCCTGAAGGGCAACTTGGTTGCTTCCGAGTTTTGGAAATTATGAATAAAGATACTGTAAACATCCATGTGCAGGTTTTCATGTGGACAGGCCTTTTAATTCATCTGGGTAAATATCGAGGAGCAGGATGACTAACTCGTATGGGGAGAGGATGGTTAGTTTTGTACTGTGGTTCCTTTTTCGACAACTTTATTGAGGTATACTTTACATCCAATGAAATTCCCCCATTTCAGGTCTATAGCTCAATGATTTTTGTTTAGTTATTGCTTACATTTTAGGATATTTCTGTCACCTCGGAAAGTTTCCTGATGCCCCTCGCAGTCAATCTCCCCTTCGCCTAGCCCAGCCCCAGCCCCTGGAAACTAGGGATCTATTTTCCGTCTCTGCAGTTTTGTCTTTTCTAGAATTTCATACACATGGAATCACACAGGGTCGAGTTTTGGGGGGCCGCTTGTTTTGCATAGACTGTTTCCGAGATCCATCCGTGTAGTCATATCTATTAATATTTTCCTTTTAATTAATTAGCTGATGAGGGTTGCACTATATGGATGTGCTTGCTTATTTGCTGACTGTTGATGGACAATGAAGTGGTTTCCTTGGGTTGGGGGCAGGCGCTGGAATAACGCTGCTAGGAACAGTTGCATATAGGTCTTTGTGGCATCCCCTTTTCAAAGGGGACTGTAGGAATACCCCTGCCTCCACCCACCCTTCTACCCCGAGTCCCCCCAGAGTGAACAGGGAGACGATGAGGAAGTTGGAGGAGGCCAAAGGCATAGAGAGGCATCCACACCTCCCTCACAATATGGCCAGGAGGCTGCCAGAAACCTCTCTGCATTTGACCTTTCCTCCTCAGCCCGGCTCAGCCAGTCACACTGAACAAAAGGCCAGGGGCGAGAGGGAAGTATGTGTTTATTTCCTCTTCACTCTGGCGCTCGGAAAGCTGGGCTTGGTGTGGAGTGTGGGGTATGCTGGATGAGCTTCCTGCTGCCCCAGGCTCACTGGTGTCATTCGTCATCCCCATCAGAATGGGGCCCATTTCCGGCGTATCCCATCAGCCTTCCCTCCTGCAGCCCTCCATGGCTGTGCAGATCTAGGACTCTGGTCGTGCCCCAGAACACCCCACCCCAGGCCCCTCAGTGCCCGGGCCCCTTTGTGGATTTCCAAAGGTTGTGCACGTGCTGTCTCCCGTGATCTCCACACTATGTGAGGCGGAAGAGGCAGGCTGTGTGACCCACCAGATGAACAGATGAACAGACTGCGGCTCAGAGGAGCCAGGTGGCTGGCACGAAATGGCAGAGCCTCTAAACTCACCTGCATCCACCCTCCGTACAGCAATCCTCGCCAGCTTCGCTTTCCACTCAAAGGTCTGGCTGTCACTCTTAGGTGAAGACACGGAACACCCGAACCCTGGAGTTCTTACAGCACAATACGCCTCTGAGTGACTCAACAGAATTTTAATTATTCACATAACGTGTGTACCCTGCAGCAGGTACAGATACAGAACTTTTACAAATATTAACTCATTTCTCCCTATAACGACCCTAATGAAGCAGGAACAGTTATCACCCCCATTTTACAGACGAGGAAACGGAGTCATCGAGAGAGTACGTCACCGGCCCAGGGCCACGTGGCGAGGAGGCCAGGGAGCCATATTTTCAGCCACCCTCTGCTGCCCATGGATTTTTTCTGTTTGCTTGTTTCATTTTCCAGCCATTCATTTTAACAGCTTAATCGAGGTATAATTCGATGGTATAATTTAATTTAGAATGTACTTATTTGAAGTGTACAATGAAATGGCTTCGGCAGATCCACAGAACCACGCAACCACTACAACAAACCCATTTTAGACATTTCCCTCATCCCTGAAACCATCCTTTGTGTCCATCTGCAGTCACTGTTTGTTTCGACCCCTAGCCCAGGCAACCACTAATCTACTTCCTGTCTCTGTCAACTTGCCTCTTCTAAAAACTTCCTATAAATTGAGTTACACAATACACGGCCTTTGAGTCAGGCGTCTTTCACTTTGCCTAACGTCCTTGAGGTTGGTCCCTGCAGCAGTGGGTGTCAGCACCTCATTCCTTTTGGTTGCTGAATACTCTTCCGCCGGGTGGCCCTCCCACGTTCTGTCTCTCCACTCACCAGCTGATGGCGGTTTTGAGGGTTCCCACTTTTTGGCTATGATAAAATAAAGCTGCCGTGAGCATTTGTGTATGAGTCTTATGCGGGCTTACGCTTTCCTTTCTCTTGGGTATATGTCTAGGAATGCAATTGCTGGGTCATCTAGTAAATTTGTGTTCAAATTAAAAAAAAAAAAATGCCAATTTTCCATTCCTTTGTCCGTGGATTTTATAGTTTATGAGGCCAGGGCTTCAATATTAGGGCCGCCCACGTGACCACACAGAGCCTGCTCGGAGTCCCGGGCCATCTGGGCAGTGAAATGCGGCCCTCAGGGGGAGCCCTGGGTGGAGCTCAGCCTCTCGGCTTCTCCTGATGGTCTTAAGAAATCTGTAGACAAGACGTCAGCTGTTTACTTTCTAATCTAAAAAAAAAAAAAAAAATCACCCCCTGGGACTGAGGGCACTTCTTAGGGGGAAATCAGCCAAGTGGCTATCTCATTGAAAGGAGAAACAGACATGCAAACGCACACACACACACACGTGCGCACACACAGAAGTCGGGAGCGATCTCCCCAAAGGCAGCACACCGACTTGAGGAAGCAAGTCACATACTCCATGCGTCTGGCTCTCCCCATCAGTCACAGGCACTATACAAAGGCGGATACTGTTGTCAGTGCCAGCGTGATTCCAGCATCTCCCAAACCTTGTACGATAACAAGGACACAAGACCACCTGGTACCCGATGACACCCAACTGGCCTTGATGCAGATACAGGTGTGCAAGTCACTGCTTCTGCTCTCAAGTAGCTCAGCCTCCTGGAAGGTACAGACCCCTCGGTGGCGGAACTGGTGTCCCCCAAAATTGATGTCCCTCTGGGACCTGTGAATGGGACCTATTTAGAAATAGGAACTTTGCCGGTGTAACTAAGGTACAGTGAGGTTACACACTGGGTTACGTTGGGCGCTAGTCCAATGACTGGTGTCCTTACGAGAAGAGGGGAGTTTGGACAGAGACACAGAGAAGACACACTGGGAGGCGGCCACGTGAGGATGGAAGCCTGTTGGAGTGATGTGGCTACAAGCCCTGGGGCTCCGAGGACAGCCGGCGACCGCAAGGAGCTGGAAGAAGCAAAGAACTCTCTGAGAACAGGTGGCTCTGCCAACACCTTGATTTCGGATTTCTGGCCTCCGGAACCGGGAGGGAATACATTTCTGTGGTCGAAAGCTCTCCGGGTTGCAGCACTTCATTACAGCTGTCCTAGGAAATTAACAGTGACTAAGAGCTGGGCTCGGATTGCATGGAACATGCTGTATATCCTGGTGGGTGTTGGAGGGGGAAGCAGAAAGGGCTGCATGGAGGAGGAGGCACTGCTTTTAGTTGCGTCTGATGTTTGAGCAGGAGGCCCCCAAAAAAATCAGAGCTGAAACTAGGAGCTCAGCCTGGCTTCTGGGTGATTTGGCTTTAACAGTTCATGCTTTTGCATCTTTTATGTCCTCTGTCATCCCTAGAACAGGTACTAAAATCAGCGGGTGCTCAGGAAATGTTCACTGGCTATGTTGGCCTGATTCTTTCCCTGTGTCCCCTGAGCCCCTGCGTGGTGCCTGCTACACAGACCGCAATCCCCCTGCTGTGCACTGTTGTTCGTGAGCTTGTCTTTCTCCGAACAGCTTGTATTTTACTTACTCACCAAACTGATGGATGCCCAGCGTGAAGGGCCAGTCTGCATTTTTCCTGCTCTCCTACGCCTCACCGCACCTCATTCCCTGTGCTCAGTATGTTGTGCCTGCACACAGTAGGCGCCACTAAATGCTTCGTGTTTTGGGATAAGCTCTGCTTGTAAGGAGGCATCTGCCATGATTGGCCAGCTGCGTGGGAGGGAGCTAACTCAGCTTTCCTGAAAAAGTGATTTAGAGGCTGCTATTTGCTGAGTTGGCAGAGAAGCATCGGCACCTCTGAAAGTTATCAATAGGGATTCCTGCTTGCTGAGGCCACGGGCTGAGCCCATAATCCCCGCTCCAGAAGCTGCGGCTTTATTCTGAGGGCGACCTGAGCAGTGAGATGGCTCAGCTCTTGCCAGTGGCCAGAGACATGAAAAACGAGAGCCAGAGGCCAGCCATGGGGAGAGGGACCGGCATCTGCACTCCTGACCACGTTCGTCTGCGTCCCTTCACCGTGTTGTACGGAGCACAGCTGTGGTCACTGCCTGGGGCTGGAGGCGAGGCTGAGCTGAAGTTGGCCACCCATCCAACAGCCTGCTACTCCCCATTAGCACCCAGCTTGCCCTGTGATGAACTGGAGTGATCAGCCTGCGGAAACTCCTTTGGGCACAAAGAAAGGTCTTAGTCTCTACCTGGCCCCTTCGCAGGGGCCCAGGGATGTTCTCTCTCTTGTCACTGAGGAGTGAGGGGACTCACATAGCCCAGCTGGACTGGAATCTAGATCCTTCCATGTCCACAGAGCCTGACAGCTGATTCCTCCACTACCCCAACCACGAGGTCTCAGGGAGCTGAGCGGGGAGTGGTTTGCCCTGGATGGCACCACCCAAACCTTGACACTGAAAGGTCAGCCGTTCCAAGGGGCCCAGTGTATCGACCGCACCTGCTCTGGGAAGCCATCAACCCACACAAAGACCCAGCAGCACTGGGAGATGCCTGCTATCCAGCCAGGGCCACCATCCGGGGGACAGTAGGCTCTGTTGTCCTCTCTACCCAGGATTTGCTCAGCTGGACAGTTGGTGAGCTAGAGAACCAGGCGTGACTGAGACAGACCGAAGCCTAACGCTGCGTGTGAAATCACCGCATGGAGCACTTTAGACACATCATCTCGTTTGGGGGAGTATGGCCAGATCTCCAATCTGTGGGGATGTTCGAGGCGGCAGCTTGGCAATAAGGCTACAAGCTCCCAAGAGTAGCTGGACTTTTGCTGTCGTGTCTGGTGTGAGGGCTCGAGCTGCAGAGCAGCCCCCAGCTCGCGTGGAGCTGGCGTGGGTTCCAGAGGCTTTGCCCTGATATGGTCACGTGACATCGGAGCTTGGAAAGGTGGGTGCTCTCCAGTGAGACCTCCCCTGACCGGCCTGGCTGGAACCCGCACTAGGATCAGGACTTTCCAGAACCGGCCAGGGTTCCTGGCTTCCTGAGAGGAGCATGCTGGGAGGCAGCGGGACCCCCGCACAGACAGCACATCCTGTCTGCGGGGCTCCCTGCCCCCGACAGCTTCAGAGCAAACACACGCTGCTGCCCCCAATTAAACCTTTGTTTTTCTTCCCTGGTGAACTCTCGGCTCCAGGATCGAGTGCTGAGTGCTCCTCCTCAGGTCCACCCAGCCGCTCATCCTCGGGAGCCAAGACCCCAATTTGAGCTTCATCGCAGGGACCTGAGTGGTGGGGGAGGCCAGAGCCGGCTCCGACTGCCCCCGCACGGCCCCGCTGGCTCCCGGGGGTGTCGGCGTGCAGAGCTATCTACTCAGAATCTCGGGGTCCCGGGCACAAGGCAGCACCTCAGGATCTGAGCTGAGGCAGGAGTGTGGAGACCAGGACAGGTCTGTGCACAGGTGGCCGGCGCTGTCTGGTGTCAGAGCTCTTCCCGGACAGGTCCTAGCTGAGCGATCACCGACCCCGCGACTCCCGCCGGGCCTGGGCCCCTGCCCCTCTGCCTCAGTTTACACAGTGGACTCCTCCCTTTGTTCGCACCTTCCGAAGACCCCGGGTCCTTCAAGGGTGGCTCCCCTCGTCGAGTCCACTGTTATGAAGACAATACCTCACCCCCCCATACACCATCCTTGGCACGGAAAAGATGCCACTAGCAAATGCTGGAATGACTCGCTGACATGGACTTTATTGTACCACCCAGTGTCATCGATTCAGCAGGTCACAGACTTGCAGTGACGAACAGCTGCGGTCTGAGCGGGGGTGTCTGGGAAGCGCACATCCTCGCTGAGGGGAGCACCAGGCCGCCGAGGAGGCCAGGCCACCGTGAGTGAACCAACACCAGACTGGCCGGGCCCGGCTGCAGGGCCAGCCCCCCGCGGGCACTGCGCCCTCTGCTCCCCATCACGCATTGGTGGGAGGTGGGAGGTGGGAGGTGGAAGGTGGGAGGGGGAGACGGGATGGGGTGCGGAGGAGAGCAGGGTGGGAAGGAGCCTGGGCAGAGCTGGCCCGTCACCACCACCTGCTGTGTCCTGCAGTCAGCACGGGTGTCGGTGGGGCCGGGTGGGGCCCGGTGGGGCGTGAAGGAAGGCCTGGCAGTGCACGGGAAGTGACCTGGGCTGAGAGGCCACAGCACGGCCAGCTCAGGAGCCTGAATGAGGCAAAGAGGAGGAGGATTCAGCTCCCGGACCCCAGAATTGCCTGTTTCCTCGCTGGCACAGGTGGAGGGACAGGGCAGCCTTTTCAGGACTGGGCAGCAGACGGGGGTGAGCGAGATGCTGGAACGATCGGACAGAGGGCTCTCCTCCACCCGGCATGCCCCGGCACAGGGCAGGGACAGAGTACGAGAGGCTCTGATGGCAGAAAGGCCACCCCTCAGGTCGGCCGTTGGTCCCAATCAGGAAAGGGCCTGGGGTTGTCGTCCCTGACCCCCTTCCAATGCCTCTGTCAGGCTGGACGAGCCGAGGGGCAACAGTGGTTTGGTTTCATTAAAAAATTGTGTTCCACTGAAAACTAGGTCTGAACATGAAGAATATATTTAAAAAAGACATTCTTGGCTCCCTGAGCACGGCACCAGGTGCTGGCCCGTGGGCCAGGCGGGGAGGGGTCCGGGAGGAGGCTAAGGCACTGCCCTGCCCTGGCACAGGGCTCCTCCCCGCCAGGAAGGCGGCTCTCACGGTGCAAGACCGGTGAGCAGGTGTGGACCCAGGGGACGGGGACGACCCAGGGGACGAGGCCTCTGAAGCAGCAGGTGGACGGCATCCCGCTGAGGCCCGCTCTGGACAGAGGGGACAAGCCAGGCCGCAGGCCCGGGCAGAGTTTGCCCTGCTCGGAGCCGCAAAGGTGGACACTAGCTCTATGGCCAGAGGCCCAGGGAGGCCATGGTCTGGCTGGCCAGGCCTTCCCTGGGAAAGGAAGAGAAGAAGGAAGACCTGGGGTGGCAGGCCATCCATACCCCAGAGGTGCAGGGCTGGGCCTGCCGTCTCTAAGTTGGGCACACGGGAAAGCACCCTGCTTAGCACCTGGTCACCAGAGGCAACTCAGGGACACCCCACCCAGCCAGGCCCTCCCGGCACCCACTCTGTACCCCTCTCCTGGGGGACGAGCCAAGAGCTGATGGGACCCAGGAGCTACGCTGGCCAGAAACTCTGCCCCCGCCCCCGCCCCCGCCTGGGCTGGCAGAGCCAGTGGGGAGTGTCCCTGCCCGAGTGAAGATGCCCTGGGCCCCCCAGTCTCTCTCTATCCTGGGGGCTGGGCTCCTGGTCAGCACGGTGTCCCTGGGCATAGCTGAGACCCCTGGGCTCCAATTCCTACGGTGACCTTCTCCCTGCACCCTGCAGGCTCCTATGACCCCACAGGCGGGAGAAAAAGGAACAAGGTAGTCAGAGTGTCCACCCTCCCTCCCTTGGGACTCGGGGTCCTGGCCTGTGCAGGAGAGGGATGCTGGCCCAGGGCCTGCACCGGGCGGCAGGGTCAGAAGAGGCTGGGAGCGGCCTGGCCAGGTGTGTCGTGGTCCCGGATGTACTGCAAGATGTCCATCTCGTCCATGGCTTGGATCTGCTGCTGCTGCTGCTGCTGCTTCTGCTGCTCAGCCACGGCCTTGGACGGGCCCACTCTGGGGGGAACAGCCGGCTTTCTGGGGAGCGCTGGCTTAGCTGCCACTGGTGGCTTGGGCTTAGGCTGGGGCTGGGGTTTGGTTTCGGCCCCCAGGTTCAGAATCTGGTCCAAGTCTTCTTCGACTCTAGGGAACCACAGGGAGATGCCCTGAGCATAACCTCCTGCAGAAGGAGAAACCCCAACCCGCCCCTCAGCCACCCGGCCCCCAGGGAGGACCTGGAGGGCAGGCTTCCCTTCTCTGCAACCCCACAGGGCAGCAGGAGCAGAGCCTGCCCCCCAGCACCCCCCTGGGAGCTGCTTTCAGGTGGCCTCACACTAGACACACTGGCCTCTTTAAGTGAGTTTTCCTTTAGCCCCTCAAGAAATAACAGTCACAGCTGCCGCACGGAGCCCCTGCTCTCTGCCAAGCACGTCAGACACACCGTCCTGTGTCGGGGAGTGTGGCCAAATCTCCGATCTGTAGGTGGGGCTGTTCCAGTCACAGGAGGCTGAGGGACCTGCCTGAGATCGGAGTGAGCCTGCGGCGGTGCCTGAGCTGAAACCATGACATCTGACTTAAGCAGCTGAGCGCTCACCTAGACCAGGTGCAGCCAGAAGAGTAATGAATGAGGGGTTCTGTCTGGGGGGTGGTGGCGTCTGCCCACCCACCAGGCCGCTCTGCATGCCACACGGACATTAGACAGAGCCCAGGGAGGGCCTCGGCCAGGACCCACCAAGACTCCCCTATGGCCCATCCGTGGGTGGGACTAATGGCCACAGCAACGTGCTGGTCACATAGGACCAGCCCCAGGTAGCGAATGGCAGTTAAGAAAGGCAGGCCGCAGCCCGACTCTGCCCTCTTTGCCTGGTGAAAACACTCAGTTCCTGGAGACCAGACACAATGGAAGACCTGGTCAATCCATCCTGCCGCCCACCCCCTCTCACGAACAGCTGTCTTGGGTTCAAAGTGATCCCAGGAGGCGTATAGGATGCTCTTGGCAACCTCAGCTTAGAGGTGCCCGGCTCCCTCCACCTGGCAGCCCCTCCCTGAGCAACCCTGGGGGCAGGGGCTGGCTCCTGCATCTTCCACTAGAGGCTGAAAAAGCTCAGAGGAACTGAATTATCCTCAGAGCGGGGAACCTGGGGACACAGAGCAGCGGCTAGAAGCTTGTGTCGAGTTCAGGATTTGCACTGCTCAGCACCTGGTCAGAAGCTGGATTCGCTCTGAGGTAGGGGTGGGGCAGTCTCACTTGGGATACAGGTGGCCACGTGGGCACCCCTTTCCAAGCACTCTGTCTCCATCTGGGCTCCTTAGTCATCGCCAGAATGGGTCCCACGAATGCAGTGAGACGCTGTGTGGCATTTCCCTCCCCAGCCGCTCACGTGCAGAGTCCTGGCATAACACTGGCACTGTCCCAGACGTCTGGCCAGGCGGCCCCTTGGAAGGTTAACACCTTGGAACACCCCTCGAAATGGGGGTCTGCAGAACACGGGTCTGAGCGTGCCGGTGTCATGAACTTAGAATGAACCAGGCCAGGAAGGTCCCACGGGAACTGCCCATCTGGGACGAGCTGAGTCCTGGAGACGGCTTCTGCCGGGCCCTGCCCCTCCCCCGGGGGGGTAGTCCACTTCCCCCTGCCTAAGTTTCTTCCTCAAACATGCAGCTTGTCCCAGCCTGTCCTCCCAGGGTGAGGACGGCAGAGGAGAGCGAGCAGACACCGGGGACCGTGGGGATGTAAAGACCAGAAGCCGGTCTATGACAAGCACTTAGCCGGCCATGTAATAGCCTGAGGCTGCTAACAAGGGTGCAGGGGACGGCCTCCGGGGACCGCACACCTCATGGCTACGTAACTGTTCTAGAAAGAGACAGCTCGGCTTCCTGCACATCGCTGAGCAGAGTCTGCATTCTGGAGGGCGTGGAAGGTGCCATGGGGAGATGCACAGGGTACAGCGGCCCTCGCAGAAGCCCCAGGAAAGCTGCTGCCCCAGGACGGGGGGGAGGTGGCCCTCCCAGCCTCTCCTCCTGCTCCAAATGCTTCCAGGGTCCTGGGCGGAGTGGGGAGGACGGGACACAGGCAGGCTGGCCTGGGTTCCAATCGTGCTCTGCCGCTTGGGAGCTGTGGCCTTGGGCCAGTGACCTCTCCTGTACTCCGTTTTCTAAAAAACAGCGGTGACAGCACCCACCCAGGGGTCGTGAGGATTAGACAGGATCACGCGTTAAGGGACCAGCACGCTGTGGGACGCGCAGCAAGCACTCCGTGAGTCACGGCCGTCGGATCTGAAAATGCTCTGCCAATCATCCTCTACATAAAGGTTAAGCCTCGTTCTCCCCTCTGTAAGAGCTGCTGATGGGGCCCTGCTGGGGACCACTGTCCAGCACATCTGCACGTTGCGCCCTCCAGGTGAGCTGCATGCTGCCAAGAGTCAGTTTTGTTTGTTCCCAAACCTGTTTATGTCAGCTATACTCGCTTTTGCAAGTAGATAATTTAGTTAATCTTTATATAAACTATTAAAAGATGAGTGTGAGAGGAAAGAAAAAGATACGTGTGCACAAAGTTCTCGCTTTCTGGAAGCTCTGAGCTGCTGGATCCCACCCCCACTCACCGAATCCCCATCACTGCCTCCTGGCTGGTTCCCACCCACAGGATCCCCCCCTCCCCGGCCCAGGATTCCCTCCCTCAGAAGCCAAGATCATGGAGGGACAGGTCGCTGCCTCTGCCCAGGTCACTCTCAGAGCTGGCGAAGCACCGCTGGGGACAGGTGGTACCTGAACAGCTCCTCGGAGGCCGACCTGTGGCCCAGGCGGGACAGGGGCCCTTCACTCTCACGGGCAGCCGGCAGCAGTAAGGGGTCACCCAGGGGCACGGCCCCACCCAGGTCGGGATCGTCAAACAACTTCAGGGCTGCAGAGAAGGAAGCAGCAGAGTGATCAGAAGACGTTCTGTCTCATCCTCAGTGGCCCGGGGTGCAGGGTAGAGACAGTCCAGGCCAGCCTCCTGGCCCAGCTGGGAGGAGCTAAGCAAGGAACAGGGCAGAGTGCAGGAGAACTGAGGGATGGGGCCAGGTGGAGGTGAGGGACAGATACTTGTTGGGCCTGGCACACCTGTCCGCCCAGCCCCATTTCCCTCTGTACTGGGCCAGTCAGCTGACGGCACCACTTGGTCCAAGTCCTTGTGGTCATCCAACTGCTTTTAGAAGGAAAAGGCCTCTTCAGCTCACTGCACCAGGCTCCCCATAACCTGGCCCAGCTGGACCTCTTAGCTCAGCCCCCACAGCTGCACTCCAGTCTTCCACCAAGCACTGACTGAGCGCCAAGCACCAGTCAGGGGCTGCTGCCTGTGGGGATGCAGAGGTGAGGGGATCAGGAAAGGGGGTCAGGCCCTTTCTGCTGGGAAGAGACTCCAGCAGGCCGGGCAAACCGTGCTGACCTTCAGGATCCACCTGATGCCCACTCCAGGAAGGCTTCCCGGAGTCTCCCCACAGGAACTGACGTTCTGCTTGGACCTGACGCAGATTCGGGCTGCCCTGTAATTATCAGGAGATGTCATGCCTCCCATGAGAGATGCTGAGGCCAGATTGTGTCTCACTCATCGATATGTTCTCAGGCCCAGCACCACGTGGGTAGTCACCGAGTGCTGGCTGAATGAATGGGTGACATTGATTCCTGGCCCTGGACGATGGCCCAGCCGGGTGAGGAAAGGTCAGACCCAGCGATGAGTGTAGAAGTCCTAAGGCCACTCAGCTTTCCCTTTTCCGGCTCTGCACAGAACCCTTCTGTGGGGTCTACATGGGTGACACTAACCCTCTTGTCACAATCCAAATCCTACAGAGTGGCAGCACATCCAGGACCCATGTCTGGCCACGCCGATCCCAATCCATGCTTCTCAAAGCAACAGACAAAACTTCACTTTCAAGAAATGATCAGAAAAAACGTAAGGCCCCAGAATGTTCTACACTGTGGGAAATGAGGTGCCAGACTAGATTTCTTCAGCAGAAAATCAGAGATGGGATTAAATGTGGCAGAGTGAGAGACATTCCCATATCTCTCCCCTTAAAACAACAATAAGCTGAATATCTAAAGCTCAATGAAAAACACCCATACTGCACACCAGCAAATCTGAGCGTGGGATCTGCGCATAAGAGGTACCACAGGTCAGAACCCTGGGTGTCAGGCGGTGGACTGGGACAAACAGAGAAGCTGCCTCTTGCAGCTGGAACTCCCTGTAGGAAGAGGGGCAGGGGAGAAGGAGCAGCGAGTTCCCTGAACAGCCCTGCCTGGGACTGCTGTGAGGGCCACATGGCTGGCGGCAGGGCCCAGTCATCAGGGCAAAAGGCAGAGAAACGGGGATGGCAGAAAAGCTAGGATGGCAGAGAAACAGCAGTTGATTTTTACCAGCCACGGTTGCAAAACCGAGGTTAAGCAGCACCCCGCAACTCTCAACCCAGAAGGCTCCTCCCACAGAACACTGAAGAACCCCAGGGGAATCTGTCCTAACACTACCAAAACTGTTGCTAACACTGACAGGGACTGAGAGTAGCAAGCGTGATTAAACATCTATAAGGGAAAAAAAAAGACATTATTATGACTTTATATAAAACAGAGATCCAAGAGGCTTAGACGCCACCTACTGGAAACCAAAAGAAAAACACCTTCTTTGCAACAGGCTAGGGAACATTATATAATAAATCTTTCTGGAAAAAAACAAAGCAGGATACACTTCCATTAATGGCCAAGCAGAGAAATAGTCAATTAAACACCATAAACAACTAAGGTGACAAGGCATCTCATGAATAAAGAGAAAAATCTCCAGAATATAAGCTTACAGACATAGAAACATGCGACTTAAATGACAGAGAATTCAGTACGGTACTTCTGAAAAAACTCAATGAGATCTGAAATGAATCATATCAACAATTACAGAAACTGAAAAAACAACTAGATGGGCAGAATGAGTTCTTTAGCAAGGAGACTGAAACCTTCAAAAGAACCAAATAGACCTTCTGGAGATTAAAAAAACACACTGCAAGAATTGAAAAATAAAATAACAAGCTTGGGAAAAGGAGTCAACCAAACGGAGAAAAGGATCAATGATACTGAAGACAGAAATCTAGAAATAAATCAGAAGGAAGAAGAGAGAAATCAAAGAATAAAAAATAATGAAAGAGAAATTCAAGAACTGGCCGATACCATCAGGAGAGGAAACATAAGAATAAAGGGAATTCTCAAAGGGAAGGAAAAGAAACAGGGATTAGAAAGCATTTTCAGACCAATAGTTGACGGGAATTTCCCAAATCTAAGGAATGAACTGAAGCTTAGAATTCAAGAAGTCAATAGAACACCCAATTATCTCAACCTAAAAGGCCTTCACCAAGACACATTGTATTAAAATGATCAAAAATCAACAAGAAAGACAGAATTCTCAGGACAGTCAGGAAAAGACGACGGTAACCTACAAAGGAAAACCCATTAGATGATCATCAGACTTCTCAGCACAAACCTTACAAGCCAGAAAGGAGTGGAATCAAATATTCAAACTGTTAAATGAAAGGAACTACCAGCCTAGAATAATGAATCCAGCTAAACTCTCCTTTAGATATGAAGGAGAACATACATACTACCAGACATACAAAAATTGAGGGAACCAGGCCTACACTACAATAAATACTGAAAGGGGTCAGATCACCTAAAACAAAATGATCCCTCCCCACACACAAAAAAACATAATAAAGAATAAAGTGACTATCAGGCAAATGAACGTTCAGCATACATAGGAACAAATTGAGACAACAATGACTGAAAAGAGGAGGATTCGAAAATCTCCAGCAGGAATCCTCTATCAGCCGAGTATACACCATGTCGAAACAGGACGAGGGAAAGCCTTCCATCCTTGGCAGGTCCAAAGCCACTCGCAGAGGCTGGGTGAGTCACCGAGGGGACACCAAGGGTGATGGGAACACCTTAGGGGCTCTACTTACGGTCCCTGGGGGGCACGTTCTGTGCGGGACCCTGGGCGGAGAACTTCCTGCCCAGGCCAAAGAGCCCCTCGTCGGGGTCCACCTCCTCATCGAAGATGGTGAGTCGGGGCAAGGGTCTGGGCTCCACGGCCACTTCAGGGCGTTTCTTGGGCTTCTTGGAGCTGGGGAATCAGACAAAACTCAAAGTTAGGATGTCTCAGGACGGCCCCGCTGGCTGGTGCAGGTGGCCTCGTCAGACCCACACAGGTGCTGAGCAGGCTTGAGCTCATATCCAGAAGGAACTTTTCAAGGACCTGATGCTGGAGGTAGAGACCCTGCTAGCGGATCGGCCAAGCCCTGTGGCCGGAGAACCGCCCCCGAGAGGGAGGGGCGGGTGGGTGTCTGGACTACAGCCAACCGCCAGACCCCCATCCCTGGGGGGCCTCTCCGGCCTCAGGCCTGCCTGCATGGTCACAGGTCAGAGGACACGGTCTCCTTCCAGAGGCTGTGGGGGCCACCAACCTTGGTGCTCCCAGAGCACAGACTCAGAGTCACTCCGTGCCACTTGGAAATGGGGTGGATGCCGTAAACCCCAGGGCCCGGCCCCAGGGCGGAGCAGAAAGCAGCCTGGTAACCCCTCCGTTTCCCCATACACATTCCTGGCCCCTGGAGTGGTGTAATCGCCACTGATCGAGAAAAGCCTTCGGTCCCACTGAGCAGACCCCGCCTCCTTCAGCCCCTCGACTACTCAGAATTCCACCTGACTGTCACCCCTCAGGTGGCCCGGGCCCTGCTCTGGGCCGTGGGAGTGCTTTACGACGCCCCGGTGCAGGGGATGGTTACGCAGTGCGCACCACGTAAGCTTCCGTGGGGCCGAGGGCTGCAGAGCTGCACCCGTCACTGTCGGTGACGCCACCAGGACATGAAACAACAAACTTGGTTTTAGTTCAACAATGTGATCCAATCCCTGCTGCTGATGCCTAAAGTGGCCATGTCAAGGTTCCCACAAATGAGAGTAAGATTTTTACTGGAAATGGGGTTTCTGGCCTGCCTACCTGCCTGGCGGGCAGCTCTCCCCAGTTTACGGTCACCCTGTGAGCTCATGCCGGGGACACTGTGTGGCTAAACTGCATCGAGAGGCTGGCTCTGCCCCCGGACAACGGGACAGATGAACCAGCAGCAGATAAAAATAGCAGCAGGGCCGCCCTGGGTGTTGGGGGGCAGGGTGCGCAGAGGTGACCGTTCCCACGGTCTGGATTTGGACGCCGGGCAGGATCAGGCTCCCGGCTGAGACGGGGAGAAGCTACCTGCCGGACGGCCCCGGGACGGAGCGACTGGCCGTGCTGAGCCAGTCGGGCAGACCGACGAGACGGCGATTCAGAGGAGCGAGGGGTCTGCTCAAGACCACACGGCGGGCCGGGTGACGCCGCAGCTAGAACCGAGGGCAGTCACGGTTCTGCGCCTGCCGCTCAAAGCATCCCACGAGCAGGAACGAGATACAGGACGGGGGGAGACGGCGGGGATAACAGGCCCCATCCTGCGGTGTTTCGGGAGACAGTGGCACAGTTTGATGGCGGTGATGGAGAGCAGAGACTCAGTGGCAGGGGCTGTGCCGGGAAGCCCCACACCCCCGCCCCTGCTTTTTCTCCATTCCTGGCACAGGCCAGATGGGCTCACGTCACAGGCCACCAGGGACATGCCTCTGCTTTGGCGTCAGCTCCAGGTCCTGCCTGTGACGGACGCTGGGCCAGGTGGAAGCAGCCTGGACTCCATCCCAACAGCAAGTGCTTCCCAGAAACCCCAGCCGAGCCTCCTCACACCCCTTGCGCCGGGGGGGGGGCTGCTCTTACTGGGACATTTCTCTCTTTCGTTTCACTGGTCAGGTGGTCGGTTCAGTTCTCATGACTCCTGGGAAACAGGTACCAAAGATAAGCCATGACCCTCGGGGCAGGCCAGCGGGAGGCAGCCCCGGCCGAGGCCCATGGAGGCAGAAGCCCGGGGGCAGGTCCGGGAAGCTGTGTCTGAGTCCCTGTGGAATCGATGACCAGTCAGATTTGGGAACCACTCGGTCAGCCTGGCGCCTGCAGGCTCTGCCCCGCTGCTGTCCCTCAGTGACCCTCTGCAGCCAGCCTACGCTTGGCCCTGCTCCTAGGTCCAGCCGGGACTGCATCAGTGACAGGAGGGAAGTCCCCAGGCCAGGGCTGCAGCAATCCGGGAGGGCAGGGCTGCGCCTTGCCACTCTGCGGCCGCTGCCTGCCGGTCCGCAGGCCAGAAACTCAGCACGTCCTGAAACAGCTCCCGGGGAAAGCAAACTCACATTGCACCCAGCCAAAGGGTCCTCTGCGGCATGGGTGGGGGGAGGCTTCCCCATGGACCAGAATCAGAGGGAGCACGGAGAGAAGGGAACTGTCTGAGGAGCAAAGGAAAGTGAGAAAGCACCAATGCGATGAATTATCTCTGGAGAAGCCATGCAGAGGGTCCAGTGATTTCCCTTTTTACACCTATTTCTGGATCTGAGAGCACAAATTAGGCCTGATTTTCCTACTATATGAGTTTTCCTCTCATACTGGATGAATGTTCTTGATCTTTTGTTGTCTCGAACTGAAATGAAGTTAAACTACAGCACATCAGGCTACACAGTCAGGCACCCCGTGCCACCCTGGGCATCCCCCGTCTCCCCGACTCTCCCTGACCATCTCCAGGGAAGACAGAACTAGCAAGAAATATGGACCTCTGACAGCTGAAAACCCCCAGGGTCCTGTCCTGATCTGTCCCCAAACTTTGGTCTCTGGGACTGAGGAGTGTGCCTGGTCCAGAGCAGATACTGAATAAACACCGAATGAAAAAAAATGGATGGATAGATGAATGGATGGCAGAAGGGAGGAAGGTGGGAAAGGAAGGACAGACAGATGAACAGATAGATGCACAGTCAGGGTGATAGTCCATCTCTTATCTGGACTTATTCTATGGACTCCCCCAGGGCGGAGGGAAAAAGAATGAAGAAAGGTTCCCACATCAGTCGGAGACGCAGGCTCAGGAACAGGAAGCCTCTGCTCCCTCTTGCCCCCTCCAAACTTGCTGTCTTTCCCCCTCCTGTCAGCCGTTCTGTGAGCAGCTCGTCCATTCACCCTGAGTGCCTCCCACGACCCAGCACCCGCCATGTGCAACACCCTGTGTGTGAGGAGGGTGCCACCGTCCCCAGAAACTCATAGTCACCAGCTGTCACAAACATGGAAACTGATCACTACCATATGGGGCGATAATTCCACGACAGAGGAGGGCTTCCTAGAGGAGGTGATGGCGGAGGTGGGCAGCGACCTGGGTGGGCTCAGGGTGGATGAATGGCTCAGGCAGAGGAACTGAGAGACCCTCATCCTCAGTTCCTGTGGGGGTGTGGCCTGGGCGTGACCGGAAACCCGGTCCCCACGGAAACTTTGCTCGTGGCCCATGGAGAAATGCCCGGGGCCTGGACTCAGGGAGCAGCCCTGCGTGAGGGGGAGACGAGATCCGGGGGAACACGAGAAGGCAAGCGTGCTTACAAATTCAGACTGCTGACGCGATCAGTGGGCGGGAGGGGCATGTCTAGGATGATGCCGGTTTTCCGACCGCAGGTGTGGGAGGTGAGTCGCTCAGTCTCCAAGCTCCATTTCTTCCCCTCGCTCAGGTCGTGTGCACACGGATGCAGGTTGCACACGCGGGCTATGGTGCTGTGTCCCAGCTGCCCACCTCCACCCCCTCCCCATGGGCGTCCGCCCAGCTGTCTGCAGGATGCACTGCTCGGCTCTGCACTCCACGGAAAGGTCCACTGCAGGCCACAGCACAGGGCCCTGGGCGCTGGCTCCCCTCCTCCGGGCAGAGTGTGGGAAGCCCGGCCTTACAAGAAGGCGTGTTTGGACAGGAACCAGCCTGTCCCTCGGCAGGCTGAGTCCTCGGGACGAGGGGCCTGGAAGGCTGAGCACTGGGAGAAGGGGTGGGAGGCGGTGGGCGTAGTGGGCGGGCAGGGGTCGAAAACGCAGAGAGGCCTTCCCAGCAGAGCACTCAAAGTCCACAAAGAACCCTTCACTGAATGGCAGAGCCAAGGCCCCCCTGGGCAGAAGCTTTGGGGAACCCTGCTTGGGGCAGGTATCTCAGGGGAAAGCGCGACAGAATATATCCACTCTGCACACAAAAAAAGTTCCTCAGTACCTGTGACAGCAAAAACCTACAGAAAACAGAATGTCCCCAAGCAGGGGCCTGGCGATGCCACTTACAGCACGATGACCCAATGGACTAGCATCGAGTGAGAATGGAGAAATCTGTCTTGATCTAACAAGATGCAGTATACAAACAAGCTTAAAAGAAAAGGCAAATATCCAAAAGAGTGTATCCTCACGGGGGAAAGCAACTGTGCGTTTTCAATTTTTACATGCTAATTGCGTCTGATTCAAGTTATAATTAAATATGTTTCTGGAGTAGCATTTCCAGCAGAAGGCAGAACTATTAGGGTCGAACTTCAGCGTTCTCAGAACCGTGAAGTCTCTAAAATAGGAAGTTAAATACGAAAACTAGGTGCGACGGGGAAAGCGGCCGTGAGAGGACACCAAGCGAAGGGAATAAAGGGCACATCCGCGAACGCCCGCAGCCCCGCGGGTCGCCCTGCGGCGAGGACGCACAAAATCCCGCCAGCGCAAGAGCGCGGGGGTCGGCATGGGCCGGGTGGGGGCTTTTCCTATCTTTAAGCGCTTTCTCGTGGTGTAGGAACTCTTCTTTTCGCTAATCAAAACCAGGTTTAAAAGACAAAGAAAAAGCCGGGCTGGGTCCCTGCTCCCGGCTTTGTGCTGGCAGCTCCCACCCTTGCAGGAGCCCAGCAGCGGAGCCACAGCGCCCCCCTGTGGCCGCGGCGGGGAGGACCGACGCCCGAGCCAGACCCAGACCCAGGAGGGCGCCTGGGGGTGGAGGGCAGGCACAACTGGGAAGGGAGCAGGGCTGCAGCGTCTGCAGAGGAACTGAGAGCACCGGATGGAGACACACATGTGCAAAGCCTAAGTCATCTGCAAAGAACAGAACGTCCCCCACCACAGGACAGAGCCGGAGGCAACTGTGCAAGAAAGTCAACAGCCCACCTGAGCGTCCCAGGAGGGGCCAGGGGAGGTCTGACTTCGAGACGTGACTGCCACACACAAGGCTCTGGCCGAGTCCCCACTCAACTCTGTCCTCGATTTACCCTAAATCCTTAATCCTAAGGCCCTGCCCAGCTCTCGAGCTGCTTTAAGACTGGGATGGAGGGACAGTGCAGGCAGGTGGCATCAAGCCCTGACTCTGCTGTTCAGGGGTTTGCTGGGTGGGTTTGGATGAGCTACTTGACTCCAAACTTCAGCATCCTCAGACACAAAATGAGGGTGTGCCAGCACCAGCTTCCTAGGGCGCTATTTCCGAAACCAGACACAAGTGGACCTGAAAGCAATTTGGTGTCTCGTGACTTAAAAAAAAAAAAAAAAAAAAAAAAAAAGACACAGAATAGAAAATATTTAAGTCATGTAAATTCTCATCAGTTCCCAGCAGCTAATGATCTCGTTAAAAACATTCGTTGCTATTACTCCTGATGAAGTGACAGCACTGACGGTGGTCACACTGGTAACTGAGCTGTGCATGAGAAACCGGCAGAAGGTCTCAAGCCTCTGGGATTGCTCCGGGGCTAAGCTTTCCTAGGATTCAGGAGCGAGGCCCCGGCGTGCAGAGCCCGGGCTGGCGCCGGGGGCAGGTGGTCCCCGGGCTGGCTGACGCATCCCCCGAAAATGTGCTGCTGGGGCAAGCAGGAACAGTGAGGGCGGCCCCTGCCAGCCCCAAAGGGCATTTTCCTACCCAAAAAAGGAGCCTCTTTGCTAAGCATGTCCTTTGGCCAGAGGCTGGCACAACGCTCCGAGGTCCATCTCAGCTTGGCTCTGCGTGGGGTAACCCAGAACAACAGAGAGTGTGAGCTCAAACAGAGCTCCATCCCCACCAAGATAACGTCCAAGGAGAGACGGCGGGCAACGCAGGGCTGATAAGGAGCGTGGCTATGACAAGTCTCGCCTGACGTAACCGGCCCTCCTCGCTGCTGCTCGCCCAGGGCCGCTGACCTTGCTCTGGGTCAAGGCTGGCTGTGCGAAGGCGGCGGGCGGGGGCCAGACCCCCAGGTGTCAGGTGACCCCCGGGTGTCACGTGCTGCGGGACACCCGGCTCCCGGCCTCTGTCTCCCTGAGCACCTGGGCATCCTTCCCGAGAGTGAGCCCTTGTCCCCTCTCGGCTGGGCTCGCGGCCACCCTGCAGCTCGGACGGCCGGGCTCTGCCCCGGGTGCCCACAGGGCACCTCCGCCAGGACAGGGCTTTCGCACCCTCTTCTCCCTGTTTCAGCCGCACTGTCCCTGCCTGACCGCCCGCCCGCCAGCTTTAATCCCTTTCTGGAACGGGCCTCCTGCATCTGCCGACTAAACTTTGGCCAATCTCGTCACAGCAGAAGAGACTGCCCCCCTGGGTCTCTGGAGGTGGGGGTGGTGGGGGCAGAAGGACGGGGCCGTGCAAAAGGCCGAGCGCTCACATTTGTTAACTCGCTCATGCTTCACAAGAACCCGAAGACACAGGCGCTATCATTACCCCTGTTTTGTCACAGAATACTGAAGGAGTGAAGTGCCAGGGACTCATGGCTGGGAAATGGCAGAGATAGGAGTCAAACCCCGGCCACCTGGCCAAACAGCCAAGGATTTTTGCACTTAGTTCGAATCCCAGTACCGTCATTTATGAGCTGTCACCTCTCAGGGAAGGTACTTGCCTCTGTGTCTTTAATCTGTAAAACGGGATAGAAACAGCTGCTTTCGGGGCACTGATGAAACACGGTGTACAAACTGCAAAGTGCAACGCCCAGCTGGATGCAGGCACTCAAGAAACAGCAGCGAGGGCTGCGGGTGGCTGAGCCTGTCTGCGTCCCCCTCCTCTCCTGGTCGGCGGTCCTGCTCAGCCTGTGCCCGTCGAGGGGGCCTGGGGAGCAAATGTCTGGCCCCACAGCCTCCTCTAGCCCGTAGCCCGCTCCCCAGCACGAGGTGGGCCATGCAGGCTCGGGAGCAGCACCCTGAAGGCAGGCAGAGGGCCAGGAAAGGAGCAGGAACGAGAAGGCGGCAGAAGCAGAAGGGACCACCAAGACCACAGCTGGCCTGCCTCTCCTTCTCCAGCCAGTGTGCACGTGTGTGCACATGCACCGGAGCCTGCTCGTGTGTGCGTCTGTGTGTGCACACTTGTAAAGGGAACATACTCCACTGGCCGGGGGACCCTGGGCTCACTGTACCTCCTTGCATCAAACACCGCTGGCCCCTCATGGGTCACTAGTACCCGCCACCTATGTCGTTCATGGGAACTTTACAACCACCTGTAGGGAGGCAGGGCCCAAGGCAAACACCCCTGCTTTACAGACAGGGAAACACAGCCCAGGGAGCCCTAGTCACAGGCCACAGGTGTCAGGCAGCCAGTGATGGGCTGGCTGGCTGGGTTCAGGCAGCCTGGGCTGCTGAGCTGTCAGGGGGCGACTCGCCAGGCCTCAGTGCAGAGCTGAGGGGCCACCCTGTGACCAGAGTGGGGCAGGTGATAGCTGAGCTCAGCCCCAAAGACACAGGCAACGTGGAGGGTGAGCAGAGAGCCAGTCCCCGAGCACACCAGGCCATACAAGGTGACAGCCCAGGGAAGAGGGGGCAGGAACCACCCCCAGGGAGCCTGGAACCAGCCTGAAGGGGGCCTCCCACCCCAGAACAGGGGACCTACCGCATGATGCCCAGAGGGTCCAGTGCCTCCTCCTCCTCCTCTTCTGAAGACTTGCCTGCATCCTCAGCCTTCTGGCCTGGGCTGGGCGGCCTCTCTGCTCGTTCCTGCTGCTGGAAGAAGTCAAAAGCCTCCCCGTCGTCCCCTGCCTGGCTGTCCGTGTCCAGGACAGCAACGTCTCTGCCGGAGAGATCGCCAGCCCCCGGGGATCTGGTGCCTGTGGAGGGAGAAGGGGGCACCTGACATCCACTGCCAGGGCACGAGGTGCCTCGCCACACCCAGACTCCTGGACCAGGACCCGAGGGCTTCCAGGGCAGTGGGTCTGGGTGGCTGGCGGGGGAGGGGGCGGCCAGGGCCCCAAGTACCTGTGCAGCCCCTGGGGGTTAGTGGGCACCAGTGAAGCCTGGAGTGGAGCAGTTACAGGTGGGAGCCTCCGAGCCCCAGGCAGGGGCCGCTGAACCTGGGGCCTGCCGTGGCCCAGCTCTGGGCCAGCAGGACCTCGGCAACTGGGGACAGACCCTCAGGTACCTAAGAATTCCAGCAGCTCTGGGCTGCCCGCCAGCTCGGCGTCCTTGGAGACGCAGCGCAGAATCTCGTTGAACACAGTTCTCCTTTCCCGGATGTCAGACTCCCCGACGAACAGGACCTTCCTGGGGAGCGGGGGGAGGCTGGCCGCTGGATAACGACTGCTCAGTTTCTGGTAAAACTCCTCGATCTCGCTGTACTTTTTGGAGACCTGGAATGAGAGGAGCACGTGGTGTCTCACCTCAAACGGAGGTGCCAAGCGGCCGGGCTATTCAGAGTCCTCCCCCAGGACAGGTGTGCGTGTTGGGTGTGCCTCCCAGCTCCCCGCCTCGGGCTCCCTTCTGTGACTCTCAGAGGCAAAGTGAGGCTCAATCACTCAAGTCTTCGTGGCCCAAAGGAAAGATGCAATCAAGGTGCCTTCCAGGTACTGCCACAGGCCCAGGCAGAGACATCTGACACAGGGACACCAGCCCGCAGGTGACCATGGCCACTGCTTCCATTCTAAGCCTGCGGTGTGTCAGCGAGATGACCTCACGGTCTGGCCGGCTCTCAGGTCAGCCTCCTGTGAGGCCAGCAGGAGGCACCTTTCCTTGGTGTGGCTCTCTGGGTCATCCTCCTACAAATGAGCAGCAGCCTTCCGACGAGGCTCGGGGGTGAAGGGCCAGACACTGCAACGTTAGTTTCTCTGCCCCTGGCCAGGACCTGTCTGCACACCAGGACATCGGAGACGCAGGCCAGGGCTGCTGCTGGCTGCTAGACAGTGGTCCTGGCCATCTGGTCACCGGGGCCAGCACTCAGCTTCCCACAGAGCCCAGGGTCTGCGGCAGCCCCGTCCCAGCCTCCCCCTAGAACTCCTGTGGCAGCTAAGGGCTCGCCTGCTCGCTGGTCAAGCTCCCGCTGCGTGTTTCCTCTGCACGGGGTCACTGGGCATGTCTCTGCCCCTTGAGGCTCCTGGTCCCACGTGGGCGAGCAGCCATAGTGCAGAGCTGGTGCCATCCCTGTGGTGTGCATAACCCACCCTGGGCCTGAAAAGAGGAGTCACTGGCCCTGCTCACACACCCCGCCAACCGCCCAGCATCCTCCCTTGGCCTGTGTTCTCCCGGTAGGCTTCTAACTCCTCTGCGGGAGCATGGAGCCTGGACACGTGGGCACTGTCACTCGGACTCCGGGGCCAGGCCTCATGGGGCATTTGGATGCATCACACACAGGGGGCCCAGCAGTCCCGTTGCACGGTGGCGTTGAGTACACAGCCCCGGGCCACCAGCATTATCACCTGAACCCTCATCCCCACCCCCACCCCACCCCCACCCCCACGGGGAGGCATCTGGGACAGGGAACTGCAGCCGTCCCGCGTCAGCACGAGAGCCTGGCTCCAGAGCGTCGCTGAGAACAACCCTCACGGAAAGGGAAGAGGACCCTTTCACAGACATGCAGGCTTCCACCCTGGGGGCTCCTCAAAACTCAGGGCCAGGAGCCCCAGCCAGCAGAGCGGGCAGGGTGGGGGCTGAGCGCCCTCTGCTGGCCGGACTGCTCCACGCGAGCCTGGCCCATGCACCCACCAGGTCCTGGGTTCTGGAACCGGAAGGGGCTACGGGAGAGGCACCCAGAGCTGAGGGTGGGCACGCCTGTGTACCGGTGGCCCGGTGAGCACTGGGCAGACAGTATCACCACCCCACGCCCCTCTGACGTCGCTGTGTGCCCATACTGCCTGCAGGGGTGGCATGTCTGCTGCTGAACAGAAAGCAAATACAGTGCCCCCTCCTATGGGCTGGTTTGATGTACAGTTAGCAATTAAATCCATTTTTATATTAAAAACGTGTATGTCCTTTTAATGAATAGGATGCCAAAGGCTCACTCATTTTTTTTTTTTTTTTTTTTTTTTAGCTAAATCATAAAACTTCAAAGAGATTCCTAGATCCCATGGGAAGCAAAAGCGGTCTCCTTTATGCTCACCCATGCACACACACACACACACCCCAGAGGGCACGGGTGCCACTGGTCAGGAAAAAGTGGCATTGGTGTGATGCGTGGAGGTGTGACACCTTGAAAAACATCACGCCTCTGAGCTGCTTCCCATGATGTACTGACTGTCCCTGAATGAAAGGTCTGTACCATAAATTTTTCTCTTTTAGAATCTGGTGTCACGAGAGCAAGGCAATGCATTTTCCCTTTCTTCCCCGGCTGCCAGGAAGGAGATCAGGAAACCCGTGTGTGCAAACCCACAGCCGCCTGCTCCCGTCTGGACCACAGACTCTTGCACATTTGACCTTTATCTACCAACCCTGTGGCCTGTCTCTACGGGTCACTGCTCCAGACCCTCTTACAAGAAGCCAAAGGTCAATACCAGACAAACGAGTTCGTGACCTTGCCCCTGCTTGAAATTCACTCCTCCCTCAGCTCCTGTGCCTCTGTGACACTCTCCTTTCTCCCCTCAGGCTCCCGGAGGCTCCGCCTCCTCCTTGATGGTCCCTGGGCCGTGAGTGGTGTCCCTAGGGTGTCCTCCCTGGCCTTTCCCTCCACACTCCAGGTCTATATTCTGGCAACTTCATCCACTCCCAGACGGCCAACATGGCCTCCACGCTGATGCCTCCCAAACCCGCCCACCTTGTCCTGTACTCCGTCCTCACGGATCCACCAGGCGACACTTCACACCTGACACTTCACTGGGGACCTGTCCCTCCACCGGTGCTCTTTATTGCAGTCGCTGGAAGTGACCAGTCAGCAACTCACACGCGTGTTACCTTGGATCTATGTTCACCCCTTTCGCTCTCCTCCATACCCACTGCCGCTGGCCGTGCCCAGCCCTCTCCCGGGGTGCTGCTGTATTAACTTCGAAACTGGGGTCGCTGCCCCCTGCCCTGTTCCTTCCGATCCAACCCTACCCTACCGCTGACCAGCCAGTGACAGGTAAACAGGATCGTGTCACTCCCCTACTTAGAACTCCTCCTCGGCTGCAGACAAGCCAGGCTCCCTCCATGCCCTCCACGCCCTCCACGCCCTCCACGCCCTCCACGCCCTGGCTTCTGCCTGTCTCGCCCTCATCACCTCCCACTTCGTCCAGGACGATACTCAGCGGCTCACAGGTCCCCGTACAACACCTTGTTTCTAGCCTCCGAGCCGAGCCTCTCCTTAGCTGTGCCTTCTGCCTGGGACACTTCTCCCATTTGCTGCCGCTTGGGTCCACCTGCTCTTTAAAACACATCTCTTCTGAGAAGTTTCCAGAACCTTTCCTGTCTGGCTACCTGCCTCTTCTCTATACTTCCACAGCCCCCCATGTGCTCCTGTCACCACCTATATCTATCTGTCCCCTTACAAGTTTCTCTCCCCACGACTGCAAGCACCTGATTCACTCACATCCCTGTTGTCCAGCAACCTCGGGCACTCCCGGGCCCTGAGCCAGTGCTGGAGAAGTGCCCGCTCCCTGCTGCACCCTGCTGGCAGGACCCCTGAACCCCAGGCACCCTTGGGAGCATCCCGGCAGAGCCCCCAGCTCACCAGGAACTGGACGACATCCTCGGGTCTGTGCTTGGCCAACTTGAACGCGGCCAGCCGGGTCACCACCAGGATTTGGTACTCCACGTGGCCGGACATCATCTTGCCCCGCACCTCCTGGTGCTGGGGCACGGTCAGGTCGAGGCCCGTGTGGGCATTCTGAACTTGCCTGGGAAAGGGAAAGGAGGCAAAGGAAGCTCAGGTCCCAGCCAGCAGGCTTCGCGAGAGAAACGCGGGCAGGAACCGTAGGTGGCCCAGCGGGCCTGCGTGCGAAGCTGCGTCACTGGCTGTACCCAGTGGTCAATGCTCCAGGCCACTGGCCCTGCCACACACCAGCCCCTCGTGAAGCCTGGCTTCCCAGCCTGGGCCCTGTGTTTGGGTCACTCAGGGACCCAAACAGCTGAGACAGGGAGAAGTGGGGCTCGTGGAACATCATGGACAGCTAAGTGTCTTAAACTCAACACTATACAGCTCCTGCAGGGTTTGTGGAGGTGGCATCCTGGGGGACTCTAATCACCCCAGGGAAAGCACCCAGTTCTGTGCACATAACACAGGATTGAAACCTGCCTAGGACTCTGGAGAGCCACATCTCGCCAGCTAACCAGCGGATGGCAGAGCTGCCACACAACCTGCCCAGGAAGCGGGGTGGTGGGGAGGGGTGTAGAGGGAAAGGCCATTGGACGCTGGGACCTCATTAGTCCTGGGGTCCCTGCAAGGCACTGTCCGAGGCTTTGAGGGGATACTCAGCAAAAACACTGCAGCACTTGAAGAATCTGTAAAAATGCTCCACAACCACAGTGAATCATATGAAGGGCAAAGAAGTTATGGAACGTTTTCTCTGAAGTCAGGAAAAAAGCTAAATGTGTTCCTCTTTCTGTGTCAGGGCAAGGCAGACCCGTGGACACAACCACACGTCACCCAAACACCTACGACAGGACGTGGCAGGCACGGTATGGTCGAGGTGGAGACCTCTGTGCTGGGCGGGACTTTCAGAGCACAAGGGGAGGCCTTGAGGGGCAGGCAGGGGTCCGCCCAAAATTGCCTGGGGCAAGGCCCTTCCCTCCGGAATTACATTCCAACTCAATTATCATCCTGCCCCCGACACTCCCTCCCCACAGAGTCCTCCCTCCTCCCGTCTCCACATCATGCCTGCGGCAGTCACCAGCGTGATGCCGTTTGTCACCCTCTGGGGAGGACAACCCCCATATGCCTACACATGCAGTGTGTATACACATCGACTTGACCACACAAACCTCCACACCCGTGAACACCTCCCGGGTGTAAGGCACACCGCAATGAGTACAAGTCACTTAGGAAGGCCCGGGCCATCCTGCCTTCGGCTGGGTGTCTGAGGAGCCCCGATGGACAGGTGCAAGAGGGACAAACACACCAAATGCAACGGCCCTCTCTTCCTTTCGCCAGGAGCCAAGCGAGCGCTCAGGCCCTGCACGGAGCATAGACCCCGCTGCTCCTGGCGTGGCACGTGGGCGCTGCTGTCAGGAGCGTGTGAGAGCACAGCTGGACTAAGGTGGGTGTGACAGCAGCTGGCACTGCTGCGGTTCTAAGGACCTTATCTGTCTGAGTCACTCATCCTGTCGCAACCTCACAAAAGGGCACTGCTGCTGGGACCCCTTTAAAGACAGGAAAACAGGTACAAAAAGGGAATCCCCTGCTCGTGCTCTCTGCAGGTCTGAAGCAGAGCCAGGCTTCACCCCCAGGCAGTTCCCCCAACTCCCCTACCTCCCGGCGGACGGGCACCTCCCATCAGTACCAGGCTCAGAGAAAACAGATCTGCGGGTTAAAGAGCTGCTGGATGAACGGAAGTCGAGCTCAGGTGGTGAGGGAGGCGAGAGGTGGGCTTGCAGAGCTGAGGGGGGCTGGCTGTGAATTAGCCTCGCCTGCCTGAGACTGTGCTGAGGCCTCTGCACCTAACCTGAAGGCAGCTTTGCCGGTGCCTGCAAACTGTGAAGGAAGGGACACCACAAACTTGGCCTTCACCACTGGACCGAGTCTGTGAACAAGCCCCGCCCAGGCACCCAGATTCAAAGTCACTCTCTCCCTGGCCTGCAAGTGGCTAAGGAAGCCTGCTGCTGGCCCTGCTCGTATCCAGTCAGTCTCAAACCACCTTCTTGCAGAAAAGGAAACTGAGGCTCAGCAAGAGGCGGTGACTTATGTGGGACTCGGGAAATCTCTTTTGCCAGTGGAGGGAAGAACCTCTAACCTCCCTGTTCCACGCAGAGGAGACTAAGCGGGTTCTGGCGTCAGGGTTCGCGTAAGGAATCCTGGTTTCCTAGACCTGAAGTCACCGGGAAGTTCAGTCACGGCTGAAAAATAACAGCTGCGCTGGGAAACACGCTGATTTATGTCATAAAATGGGTGTCTTTGCCCAGGATTTGGTGCAGGGGGGAGAAGGGTGGTGGATATGAAAATACATGAAGTGACTCACTTTACAGATATAAAAAAAGGGGGAAAGAGGGTAAACCCATGCCCATGCCAGCCTTTCCAGGGTCTGCTTTGCCCTGGGTCCTCCGAGCCGGGGCCAGGGTGGGCCCACGCTGCACCCTCTGCTTCCCAGGCAACCCCCACCCCCCGCAAGGCCTTTGCTCTCACTTGCACTTCTCCTGAACTCCCTCCTTGAGCAGCCGCCCCCTCATTTTTCTCCTTCCGTGGTCACCATCCACTCTTCCTGCAGGATGCGGCTCCCAGAAACCTGGGTACACGCCTGCACCGCGTTCCCATGGCAACCCGGACTGACCCCCCCCCCTCCCAGCACCCGTTCCCCGCAGCTCTGCGCTCATCTCCGCGTCTCCCCCTGCAGGGCCAGGTCTCAGTCTGAATCGCCCGGGTCCCCACTGCGGAGCCCGGGACCCCGCCCGCGGCGGCGAGCGCTGAAGGAATGAATTTGCAGGACTCGAAGAAATGAACGCAGGTCGGCAGGGAAGGCGGGGAGGAGAACCACCTTCCACTGGGTCTTACTTAGGTGGGTTCGTCAGCCTCTGGGGGCCACAGCCGCCCCATCTGCAGGACGGGGACCCTCGGGGCCGCCCACCTCTCCAGCACGGTGGCGGAGGGGCCGGGCCCAGAGCCGCGGCCGGAGCCCGCCTCGGCCCGGGGTGTGGTGGGGGGGAGGGGCGGCCGCCTGCGCCCGCTGTCCCGCCCGGGCGCCTCGGCCGCCTCCCGCGGGCCCCGCCACCCCGCACTGCGCAGGCCCTGGCGCGGGGGTCCGGCTCACCTGGAGGTGACGAGCACCGGCGGGGACTGCATGACGGCCGCGGCTCGGGGCGCGGCGCGCGCGGTCACGCGACCTTAGCGCTGGCGTCGCCGTGTCCCCGCCCCCGCTCCCAGCCTGCCCGGGCGCCCTCAGCGGCCCGCCCCTAGCGGTCACCGGGCTGCGGCCAGCGGCGGGCGTGCGCTTCCAGGCCTTGCTGGGAGTCCCCGCCCCCACCACGCCCCCTGCGCCGCCTGGCGTCAGACCCGATGTCCACAGCCAACCGGGTGGCCGGGAGGCGCGCGAGGAGAGGGAGGCCCTCCGGTTCGGACCCCAAAGTCTTGACTCGCACCTGTGGTCCAGGAATTATTAGTACTGTTAATCGAACAGAAAGAGTTCGTCCGCCCGGGCCAGCAGAGCCAAACCCTGGACAGAGAGGATCGCAGTGGAGAAGCTGGCTCTGACCAACGGTGCCACCTGGGAGCGGACGCTCCGAAGTCAGAACACCCCACAGCCTGCGGGTTAGAGATTAGTTAGTGCAAAACCATGAGACACTGTGGAGCAGAGGGTTTGGGGAGGTGCTGTGGCATGATTAGTCGGAGGTGAGGGCAGATCATTTCTCCAGGTCTGGGGGAGCGCTCTGAGGCCCGTCCCAGCGTCCCTGTGTCTGCTTTCAGGAAGCAGTAGCCAGCGGGTAGTTACACCTTAGGGCTCAGCGGGTAGTTCCACATTAGAGCTCAGGAGCTGAAACATAATTTAAGTCTATATGTTATCTTTAGCCGCCAGAGGTACGGACTTTTTGACTAGTAATCAGGTCCTGCCCTGTCTTCTGCCGCCTTGGGGTTGCTGATGATCCAGGGGAAGGGCTAGGTCCTGGAGGATTACGGAGAGAGAGGATTTCCAGAGCTAGGATATAAAGTTAAATTTAATCAAAGGCGTAAGGACCCTTGCTGTCAGTAACAATGCCCCTTTCACTCTGAGGAGTGCCTGCAGCGGGTCCTGGTTCAAGGGCTAAATTATTTGGTACCCCTGCCTTGGGGAGAGTGTTGGGAACCAATGCACACCGTGCTCATGGTACTAGGGATGCTTGGAGAGATGTCAGGAGGGTTATATGTGGTAACATGTAACCCAGCAAACAAGATAAACTAGACCCCCTTTGGGGGGTATCAACTAAAGAGACGCTCCCCAGGCCTTTCAGTGGCTAACAGGGACCTTCCCAATGAAAGCTCTTGATAACTGTGTGTCTTTCCTCTCCTCGCCAATGAAATGTTATTTTGACACTTGTTAAAACAGTAAGGAAGACTTTATTCAAGACTACTGCAATGTGGAACGAGACTATTGCAATAGGAGATAGGGCTCAACTCTGAACACAGCAAGGACAAGTGGGGGTTTACAGCCAAGGGGCAGAGTGAGGGTCAGTGATGGAAAATGATGGGAGGAGACAGCAAGGTAGGGGGATTCTCGCTGAAGGCAGGCCAAGGACACAGATGTCAGGGATGGGGCAACATCCTTGCTAAGACTGGACCAGGCAGGCCAAAGACGGAAAGGGATGGGGGTCAAGGTCAAGGACTGGTGAAGAAGAGGGCTCAGAGTCTAAAGTTTGGTCAAGAAGAGCATCTTTGTCACCCAAAGCCTCCCTCTCACAGAGATGGTAACAACCCCCGCCCCCTGTGGGCAGACTCCTCTCTCCAGGTACCCTCCTTCTCCTTTCCTCTCTTCCTGAGGACTTCAGCTCCCAGGGCTGCCCTCCACCCTCTGCAAAGAGGAGGTGGGGCTTCTGCTTGGCTGCATCTTCCCAAAGGACTAGCCTCCTTTCCCCACGCCCACCACCCTGGAACTCTGGTCAACAAACTTTCCACGTCTTTGCAACCACCTGTAAAACGCTTAGCCCAGGGCTTGGCACAAAGTGACATTGAATCAGTGTGTGTGTGTGTGTTGCTCTAAAGTTTAGCAACTAAAAACATAGAACTCTATGGTCTGTTTTAGCTGCTAATCAGACTCCATCCCAAAACTATTATCTCTCATGCCCTTTTCACTCACTCACTCCCTCACTCTGAGTGAGGCCTCTGTTCCAGGCCCTGTGGAGACTCTGGAGTGTCTCAGTGCAAGGACACTCCAGCCCTGTGCTCTCGGAGCGTGCCCACAGACCTGCTGCCTTCAGTTTCCTCTTTCCTGCCCCGTCTTCAAGGTTCTGGCTGTTTCCTGCTGTCTGCTCACTCACTATGCCCAGTTTGCCTCTGAGGGCTGCATTTGGGGCCACAGCTGGGGCCGGGACAATGGAGTCCAGGGACCACTTTCCCTCGGAAGGGGGCTTAGGGGAAGAGGAAGAGGCATGCAGGATGTCACAGACCCTATCACAGTAGACTCCCTTCTCCATGCGATGAGAAGCAGAGATCACGTCACCTGCCAAAGTGGCTCAGAGAAAGGAAAACTGAGTCTGGAAACGAGACCAGGAGAAGCACACAAACCTCCTGCCCCAATTCTGTGCTCTCTCCACAGAAGCCCTAGTGACAAAGAACAGCAGAAGCTGGGGCTTAGTGGTTCCAGAACACACGATAGGATGATGTATGTCCTGTTTCCTGCCTGAGGGGCAGAAAAATGTCCCATAAACCTTGACTTACCAATCACTACCACCATCATCCACCATCGTCATGACTTACATCTTCATTACCTTTATCTGAGTCAGATTTTTATAAAGAAACCCTACAGTAAAAAGTTTTGAAAAAGGAATCACTTTCCCCAATGCGTCTCTTGAATAAATACATACACTCATGTGCTTTACTGGATTTGTTTCAAATTTGTTTGTAGACAAGATGAGCAATGATGAATGGAAGGGTGAATGAACGAATGAAAGTTTGGCAGAGGACCCAGGCTGCTGCTTGCCCGACCTGCCCACCTTCCCATCACCTGCAAGGCAAGGTCTTTGGTAGGAAGTGGTCCCTGTGTCTTGTTTAAATTGATATCCCTCACTTCGAAAAAAGGCAGAAAGAGTGTGGCCTCCACACTCCAGGAGTCTGATGCAGGGCAGCTCCTGGGAAGGGCCAGCTGGTGGAGCAGTCACCATTGATGCAACATACGCTATATGCTGGGCACTGAAAATACGCAATGAATAAGGCACAGTCTTTGCTGTCAATTAGCTTCTTGGCCCTTATACTTGGGGTGGGGTGGGGTAGGGTCAGAGAAGGCTTTTTAACAGAGCCAACGTCCAAGGTAAACCAGAAGAAATAAAGAAGAGGACAGTGTAGAAGGAATATCATGTACAAAGCCTGGAGAAAAGAAGGAACATAGATTTCAGAGAATGAGGGGTGGAGGGAGGTCAGGGGGACAGACAAGGACAGCCATATGCACCAGGCTGAGGGCTTCAGACTGGCCCCGAGGCCACCTTGAGGCCATCGCTGGGCTGTGAACAGAGGAGTGCCTCGACCAGCTACGCGGTGGATGGTGGCTTGGAGCATGCGATGCTGGAGGCAAGAAGGTGGGCACAACTGCAGAATGATCCAGACTGGAAATAACGGTGTCGTGAACCAGGGTGAGGGCCGCCCAGGCTGAGAGGAAGGCACAGGTGAGAGACACAGGAGATGGGATTGGCCAACACCTGGAATCAAGCAGATGTGTGCGTGTGTGTGTGTGTGTGTGTGTGTGTGTGTGCGCGCGTGTGTGTGGATTAGTTAAGATGCTGCTACTAAAACGTTTGGCTCCTGTGAGTGGCTGGATGGTGGTGCCACTCTCTGGGGGAGGACACCTGGAGAAGGGACAGTTTTGCTGGGGTGCTGAGTTCTATTTTGGGTAGGTGATGTTTGATGGCCTGGGGAGGTCAAGATGACACCCTCAAGGAGGCAGGCCTGGGCTGGAGACCCTGATGTGGGGTCACAGGTAAGAAGCTGTTGACACTAAGGTGGGCTGCAGGTGAGAGCTTGCGGAGAACACAGCCCAGGAGGGCTTAGGGCAGCACTTATGGTCCAGGAGCAGCACAGGTGGGGGACCGTGTGGAAGGGGACTCCCCGTTGTTGATGGGGTTGGCAGGATGCCCATCACCGACGCCTTGCAGACATGTGAGCCTCACCCCCGGCCCAAGGGTTTCCGAGTGCACACCACAGGGAACTTGGCACACCTGGTGCCTGCCAAGACTGTAACCGGTTCCCCGTGAAAATGACCCGGTGCCGAGAGCAATCCCAGGTTCTGCCTCTGGGGGTCCTGCATGCACCTCTGTGGCTCCAGTGGATAATTATATACAATGCACGGAATGCGGGAGCTAAATCTGATAGTTTCTGCTTCCTGCCTGACTCAGAGAGCCCATGGCTGAAGCCGCAGTAACACAAACCACATTGCAGAGGATCTTGTTGTCTTTGGTCCCCCTGCCCTGGGAGGAACGCTTCAGGCCTCAGTCTCCCCCTGGGGAGGTGGCTGGGCCTCAGGGGCAGAGAAGTCACTTAGAGACACACAGCCTGCAGTGGTCTGAGCTCTGGCCACGCCCTGCACCGACAGGGCCCTTGTTTCTGTGGGGGCGGGCCTTCCGGGAACCTGCAGATTTGTCTCTGTCCTCTATAGCGGTGCTTTAGTGCTCCAGGGGTCTGGGAATGTGGCAGGTTAACCACTGTGCAGCATCTGTGGTGAGCTGTCGGCCCCGCCTCTCCAGGACTGACGTGCTGTCCCACCCCGATGTTGTGAGTGCTGGCAGTTCTCTCATCAGTCCTCCCTGGGACCTGCCTTAGCTGAAGAGAGCTGCCTCAGCCAACTTGAGGCCCCTCCTGGGGTGGCCCACACTCAGTGGCCCACACCTGGACACCGTTCTCCAGGTGCCCTGATGCTACATGGGAGTTTGCTTGTATTGATGGGGACCATGAGTGTGGCACTATCTTCCAGAAGCTTGATTCTGAAGCAGAGAAGGCAAGCAGAGGATTTTTAAAAACTGATATATACAAATTATTCATGCTTATTATAGAACAAACTAGAAAATGTAGATAGTAAAAAAAAATAAACAAAAAATCACCTCTCATACTATACCGGATATAACAATCACTAACGCTTTGTTGTTCCTGCCTTTTTTGATAACCACGGAGTAATGACCATACCCAGGAAATCGGACATTGATATAATATTGTTAGCTCACAGTCATATGCCAATTTGCCCAGTTGTCCCAATTATGTCTTTTATTTACGGTTGCTTCCACTCTTCCCCAACCCTGTCGCCTGTCCCCAAGCAAGAATAAAATCGAGGTTCACACACCATGTTTAACTGTCACTTTAGTCTCCTTTATTCTAACAGTTCTCAGGCTTTCTCATCTTCCATGGCATTTCATATTTGAGGAGTTCACGCCACTTGTGCAGGCCACTCCTTGGTTGGGGTTTGTCTAATTATTTCTTGTGGCTCAGTGGAGGTTAATATTGAGCAGGAGTGCCACACTGGTGATTACCCCAGAGAGCATGTCATTCCAGTGTTCCCCACGACTGGTGACGTTAAGCTGAACCACTTGGTTAAGGCAAGTTTGTTTTTAGAACTTTTTACATGCCTGTTTCAAGATTTTTATGTTGCTCCAACTGTGGACATTTTTCTTGGTGGCTTTTACAACGAAATTATACTCAGAAAAGTATTCCTTACCCTAGACTATATATATCCACGTATTTCCTCCAAATATATTTTCTACAAACCACTATTTGATTCACTAGGAATTAATTTTGGTGTATGTCATAGGGTCTTTTTTGGGGGGCCCTAATTACTTAGTCAGGTATCCAGTACCATCACAGGTAAATTTTATTGCACAAGTCATCTTTTTTTTTTTCCCCACCAGAATTGTCACCATTGTTATGTTCTAAACATATTCAAACATCATTGTTTGCTTCTGGATTCTATTCTGTTGTCTTGATCTGTGAATTCGGCTACGAATGCCACACAGGAGTTTGCTTGTTTGATATCTGATAATAAAGCTCTCTAAGGTGGGTTCACTGTTTTATGACATAAAAATATGAATCTGTTTTTAGACAGAGCAGAAAGGAGAGAGAGGCTCCCTGGGGAGATAAGCTGGTTGGGATACAACCAGCATGGATGGAAGGACAGTGACAGACATGGTGACAGCTGGACAGGCACATGCCCATCGGTGTGGCTTGACCTTTGTTGTGAATGGCCAAGCCTGCCTCTTCCCCTCCCTCTGTTCTGCCCATCTGTCTCTCAGCAACATATATGATGGGCATCTTTCTGTGCCATGTACCACATCTAATTTAATCTTATACTAGGGGAAAAGCAACCTACGTGTGGGTGTATCATAATTTATTTTGTCATTACCCTATTAAATGCCATTTTGGTCACTTCCAGTTGTCATTATTACCTCAGTTTTGAAAGTCTTTGTATATTTATTTTTGTTTGTGTGAGTATACCTATACCTAAACAAATTAAATCTCTACAAGTGAAAATGCCAAGTCAAAGGATTTTGTTCATTAAAATCTCGATGCTGTCACATTGCTCTTGGAAAATCTCTATGAACTTACATTCCTGCCAAGGGTATATAAAATTGCCATTTATTCATCCTCTCGCCGGTAATGCATTTTATTTTCTTTGGTATTACTTACTAATCTGAGAGGTAAAGACAAATGGTATCTCACTGTTCTTTTCATTTGCAATGATCTGCTGGTGGCTTTCAGGATTTTGATTCTGTCACCCAATGTTTTTACTAATTCTTTCAGATGCGTGCCCCCAACAATCAGGACCAGCATTTCGATCAGAGCCCTCCAACTCTTTATCCAAGCCAGGAAGGAAGTCTGGGAGGACAGAACCTAGTTGGGGCACTGCCCTACATTAGCGTATCATTTATAGGTAGATCAGATACTTAGGAAAGTAGGGAAGTACTTGGGGGTTGCCATGGCCTAGGCCCAAGTCCCCAGCTTTGTAGGTACCCTCACCCTTTGCAGGGCAGCCCCAGAGACTGTCTCCTGCAGACAAATCCCATAGATGCCTTTGCCAGAAGATGTGAGGCAGCTACCCCACCAGGTGACACCAAGACCCGGGGTCAGCCTCATGATGTAAGAAGCTCTCCTGTGTGAACCATGAGGCCGTTTGGGCCAGCGTACCCTTAGGGGCAGCTGCCAAATCTCACATCCTGGACTGGAGGGACACACCTTCTGGTTCCTTCTCCCCTGTCAGCCTCTATTTTCTCGTTGTGTGTCTAGAATAGAAACCCTGGGCTCCTATCTGACCACATCACTGCACATTCAAAGAGCTACCAGTTTTTATTCCAAAAGGAAGGTTTTTTTAAAAAAAAATCTTGTGTCCACAAAAGTCTCCAAGAAAGTCTAATGGAGACATAAGCCCAGAACGTTCATGCTACCGATATTCATGATGGACACATCAACGGAGGAGACAAGTCTCAAAGACAGGGGCCATACAGAGGAAACTGAATGGACAGCTTAAACTGGGACTTACCCAGAAAACATGAAAAGCCACCATTCATTGAGCCAGGCTCTGTGGTAAGGACCTTACCTATTTTAAAGTCTCTTCTGCATACCCTGACAGGCAGGAATTTCTGTCCCCATTTAAAGACAAGGAGATAGAGGATGACAGGTTAACTTAATCAGAGTCACGAAGCTAGTGCATGGCAAAGGTGGTGTGGAAGCCGGGTCTTTACCATGATCCCATGCTATAGTCTGTTTCCTCACCTCGATGGTGGTGTGTGTTCCTCGACTTTGTTCCCTCATCTCCCAGGGCACCTTACAGCTCCAGGTAAGCTGGTTCAACGCAGAGGCCCCCATGCCCTGTTCCTGAATCTTCTCCCAGAATGAACAGATCTTTTGTACTCCCAGCAGGCAGGAGAGTTCAGCCACACTGTGATACAACTGTTCCAACCAGTGACCAGCAGATGGCAGTGTCCACCAGCCGTCAGCATTCGTCCCAAACAGAAGGGCTCTGAGAGGTCCTCTATGGAACTTGTGGGAAAGAAGCCACCCCATCCCTTCTTTGCTGTCCCTTCCCTTCCCCCACACAATAGCCTGCAACCCAAGGACAGGTCCAGCCAGTGGCCGGTGGTCAGGCTGCAGCAAACCCGTGTGTGGATGCCAAAGCTGTTGCTGGGGTAACTTGGGTGGGGGGGTATGGGAGGGGTCAGCAGGGCAGCCCTGGGTGGAGCATAGAAAATTCCTCTGAGGTCCAGGAAGCCCAACCTGAGCACCAGACATTCCTGAGCCTGCTGGAATGTTCCCACACCTGCGGCCCAGGCAGGCTGTCCCAGGCCCTTCTAGGGGAAGAGGGCTGCAGCACCTCTGGCCGAGCGGAGACCAGCACCCTCAGAAGCAGGGACGGCCAGTAGGCAGCTGCCTCTGTGGGTGTCATCACCATCTTCCCTTTCCTGCCCTCCCAGGGAGACAGACCATCCTTAGGGCAAAGTCCCAGGCCAATCCCCCCTTATAGTTCTGAGTCCCACAAGCCAGGGACCATGGTGGGTCCAGACCAAGGACAGGCTCTTGGCTGGGTCCTACCAGGGGGTACTGGCCCCCATCCCCATATGCCCTCCCCTTCTCACAGGTGATCCCTCATTGGACATTTAATTGTCAGCCTCGTGGTGCACTTGGGGATCTAAAAACAGGAAGGGCTGTGGGACTCGAGGCCCGAAGTTAGAGGTGGAATTTAAATTCTGGTCTCTCAACTCAGGAGCATCAACTAATCATAGCCAGGGACCCAGAACCCCCAACAGTGCACAGAGCAGAAGCTGCGCCCTCATCACACCTCACCTACAGGGTGCCCGGGGCAGAGTTGCGGTGAGACCTTCTGAATTACATGGAGAGAGCACAGGCATAGGACCACAGAGGGGACCCCCTATCTCAGATGGCTGTGATGCCGAGTATCAGGGAGCTGATTACTTCCCCTCCTTGGGGACTTGGCTTCCTCACATGAACAATGCAAGCTGTAAAGCAGGCCATCTCTAAGGGGCCCCCTCCTGCTCTCGTTATCAGATATGGGTGTCGGGCGGATGTCCAGATTTGGCAGGAGACACTTGTTCGAGGCTGAGTAGGCTGCACCTGGGGTCAGCCCAAGTTCCTGTTCCTGAAGGTCACTCACTGCAAGGCGGTTCTAGCGGGCAGAATCTAAGACTAACTTCCTAAGTGGCATCGACACCATGTGCCAGGCTCATGTTCCCAGATGATGCATAAAGCCCCACAGCAACGGTGCCTTTACGAGATGTTGTGGCTCTCATGGTGCAGTGTAAAGAATACCCTCACGTTCAGAGCTGTCGGAAGGCTGTCTGTGATAGCGAGCTCCCCGTCTGTGCAGGTATGCAAGCACGGCCTGGGTAGCATTTGTTATGAATCAGGCATGGCCTGGGAAGTTGGCCCGGGGAACCCAAAAGGTTCTTTCAGCTCTCTGGATTCTGTGACCTGGATCATCGACCTGGTGCTCAGAGAAAGCGAACAGCTCCTGTAGAGGATGGATGAGCAGCAAAGTGCTCTCGGAGGGAAGGATCTGTGGGGTGAGAATGGAGGGACCACCCCTCCCCCACGCCACTCCTTGTTCTCTCCTCTGTTGGAGCCAAACTCACCTCCTCTGTCTGAGACAGCTGGAGTCTCGAGTTTTGGGGGTGGGGGGCCATCATCAGACCCGATGCAGAACAAAGTTAGGCCAGTCCCCCATTGTCCCCCACCCTTCTCTGAACTTCCCGCACCTGCCTCTGCGCGTCATCAACAGCTGCCCAGTGTCTGCTGGGCCACGCAGAGGACAGCCACTTCCCCTCAAAATGCACTCAGCACCCACAGACCACTACTTCCTGGTCTCCCGCCTGCCTGGCCCACCTACCGAGGGCTCCCCCGCAGTCCCCAAGAGGAAGCTCCAGGCTGAACCCTGTCGAGTGCAACCAGTTCTTGGCAGCGTGGTGCCTACGGGCTCCACCCAGAAGGGCCTGTGACCGTGCCTTGTCGCTGGTTCTCTGTCCCAGCCCCAAAGACGGGCGGGTTAATGAAACCCTGGTCCTCCCAGCCCCACACCGCCCCTTGCCGCCCAGATCTTCCCATGCTAATTTCGGGCCTTTCTCCTCCGCCTACGGGATTGGCCTGGGGTCCGAGAAGTGACCCCTCAGCAGGCCTCTCCTTCTGCCCTTATGCCTCTCAGGTTGTGAGTGGCTCAAAGTCCCAAGCTGATGGGCACCGTGTCTCCGCAGGGGTCAGGATGGTCACGAGGACGGCGACGGCGGCGGGGAGGAGTTCGCTTGGGACGAAGTAGCGGGTGTAGGGGACCGAGGAGCTTGGGCTGGAATCCCCCGGGACCTCCCAGGGCCCGGCGTCTCCGTGGGTCACTGCGGCGCGCCCGCGCGAGATTCAGAACTCACACGGCTTTGGATCCTGTGACGTCGCACGGATGCTAACCACCCACTCAAAGTGACCGTGACGCACTGAGCCCGTCTAGATTTCAAATTTGGTAGCAAATGCAACTTTCAAGGAAAAGGACGCGCCTGCTCTGCTTCGGGGTCCGTTCGGCTCGGCCCCTCCTCTGCCTGACAGTGGCACGTGGGTCTGCTGGACGTGCCGGCACCCGGGGGGATGCCCGGGCTGCGGGCGGAGCTGAGCGGACACCCGCCCGACGACCACCCTCTCCTGCTTGTGCCCCTGAGCCGTGGCCCCGGGAACGTGCGGGCTACGGACTGAACCCAAGCGTTCCGCCGCCCGCGCGAGCGCGCTCCGGGATGCCGCCTCCGCCGACCCCCGCCCCGCGCATTAACCGCGGCGGGGCAAAGAAGGATTAGAGGCGCCACTCCGAGCTCTTCGCCGCCCGCCGTCCGGGCTTCTGGCCGCACCCCGATATACCCGGTAGCCTGTTGCCGTTATCCTGAGCCCTAGAAGGCGGGAGTCAAAATTGACGCACAGATGAACTTGGGGCGTCACCCCCGCGCAGGAGTCCCCTCCACCCCGGCGCTGCCTTTGTGATTCCTGCGATCCTTTAGGATGGGCCCCCGGTTAAGCTCACGTTCCGCGCCCAAACCTTCGCTCTCCGACTGTCGATCCACGTCCATCTGTCCTTCTGCCCTGCCCTTGCGGCCGCTGGCTCTGCTCCCTACGGGTGCCCTCCCCTGCTCTGGCCGCCCGCTCCCATCTTTGGGGGCTGTGGCAGGGTGCTGCTGGACAGCCGAACCGGTGACCCAAAACGCACCTTTGCGGTAACCCCGCGCGCCCTTTCGGCCTCTGCGCCCTCGGGGCCCGCGCGCGCCCTCGGGGCCTGTCCGTGCGCGTTGGCCACGGAGTCGCGGCGCTGACGGACCGGACCGGACCGGGCCGAGCCATTCTGCTCCCCCGCCTCGGGCTTCTCCGGGCACCCTCGAAAAAGGAGCGGGGAGGGGCGGGCGATTCTCGGGGAAGCGGGGAAGAAGCGAGGCGGGCGCGCACAGTGCCCCGGAGCCTCTAGCTCCGGATGGCGAGTTTGGCTGGGACGCAACGTGGGCGGACTGGGGTTCGCAAGGCTCAGGGGGAAAGGAGGCGGGGCCCCGTTTTGTGGCGGGAGCCTCGGGCCCGTATCACTCGCCTGTCGGGAGTGGGGTCGCAGCGGTCCTGTGGGGGCGGGGGGAAGAGCCTCCGGCCCTGGACTGCGCGTCAGGCCAGAGTGGGGGGCGCGGCGCTGCCACTGGAGCGTTCAGCAGGGGGCGCTGCTCCGGGCGTCGGTCGGGGGTGGGGTGCGAGAGGAGGGGGGGCCGCGGCTCGCTGCGCACACTTCCCCCATTATTAAACACTATGTTCAAAAGGCGCCGGGGGACTTCCCGGAGCCACGGAGCCCGCGCCGCCCGCCCGCCCGCCCGGCCCACGGAGCCCATGGACCTGAGCGCGGCCGCCGCGCTGTGCCTCTGGCTGCTGAGCGCCTGCCGCCCCCGCGACGGGCTCGAGGCGGCCGCGGTTCTGCGAGCGGCAGGGGCAGGGCCGGCCGCGGGTCCGGGGGGCGGCGGCGGGCGGACCGTCGCCGCGGCTGCGGGCGCCTCCGCCGCCCCGGCCACCGCGGCTGCCGGGGCCCGCGCCGTGCGTCGCGCAGCCGGCTCCGGCTTCAGGAACGGCTCGGTGGTGCCGCACCAGTTCATGATGTCGCTTTACCGGAGCTTGGCCGGGAGGACTCTGGCCGGGGCAGCTGCCGCCTCCACCTCGGGTTCTGGGCGCCACGGCCGCGCGGACACAATCACCGGCTTCGCAGACCAGGCGACCCAAGGTACTCACGCCCATACTGCGCCCGGCCATCCTATCCGGTCCCGGGTGGAGGCCACCGCCTGAGCTGTGTGCCCCAGCTCCGTACCATGTGGGGCGCGGCCCCCGTCCCGGCCTCAGATATTAGAAACTTCGCGAAGGCCCACGCACCGGAACCCGCCGCGCCTGGACTGTGGCGAGACCCACGGCAGCTCGCGGGGCCCTCTGCGGGGGTCGCCTTGGCCCTACGGCCGGCGGGTCCCTTCGAGGAGGAGACAGGTTGAGTAGGAGATCCGGAGGGGCAGGAGGAGAGGGTCCGGCTGAGAGAGACTGCTCAGTGGTAGCGGCGGTGGCTGCTTTGTTGCAGCAATCTCACGGTGGTCCTACAAGCTGGGGACGCGCAGGAACATGAGAGACACAGGCAGGCATCGGACTAAATCATAGGGCCCCAGAGAGGCTGGTGGCATCACCAGATAGGAAGAGGGCTCTTCTCAGCAGGCCGCGTCAGGGTGCAGGTGTGTAGCTATGGCTACGCCTTATGCAGGGACCTTGGCAGAGCCAGAGGTCGTGGACCGGTTGTTTGGGGCGGAGAGGAGGGCCGGGGACAGTGCAGGAATGCAGGCCTCTCCTGGGTAAGCACCCCACCTTACTCTGGGCCAGGCCCTCCAAAGGTAGGACGTGGGTGAGGCCACGGTGATTGCTGTGTCATCTGGATTTTATTAATCTCTATTGAAGTCATTAAAGCAGACAGATAGGGAAGATTTAACTAATTTCAGGCGGAAATGCAAGTAATATCGGCCTTAATTCTATCCAGCCAGAGACAAAGCATTGAAGGAGAGAAAGGAAGGCAAGTGGGGCTGGAAGATGGGCCTTGCCTGGGAGCAGTGACCAAATCACCCACTCCCTCTAACACACACACACACACACACACACACACACACACACACATTTATTTTTGGGTACAGGGACATCCTGTGCCCAAATAACCCTATAGTCTGTGTGAAACTTTCGTGCATCCTCTGAGGGTCTTGCTTGCCCCCTGGACTGGATACTGGGGTGCTCATTGGAAGCGGGACTCCTGCTGTCTAGTCCCAGGGAAGGCCCCGGCCCTAATGTTGCTGTCCCGGCTGCCAGGCTATGAGAGCTGGTGTGTGCAGGGCCCTGGGCTGGGAGAGGCACCGGATGCTCTTTCTTCGGTTGAGTTAGACCTACTGTCGCCTCCGCCAGAGCGGACTCCTTTCCTGGGACACTCCACTTGGCTGACAAAGCTAGTGGCAGCACCCCTGCCCCCCGAAGCAGGGAGAAGCTGAGGGGAAGCTCAGAGAAGGTGCTCCAGTTAGCACAAGCCTTCAGGAGGAAAGCAGTGGAGGGGGAACTCTTGCCCTGTGGCCTCTCCCACCTCCCTCTCCACCCTGAGCCTCAGCTTGCAGTAAGGCTGCTCCGAGGTCCCCAGAGGCCACCGGCAGCGCACAGACTTCAGACCTCAAGAGCCAAGGGCCTGGCGTCCGGGGCTGGCTGGCGAGCAAATCTCCATTGGCGGTGGGGAGTCTGCACAGTCTCTCCGCATTTGGGGCAAAACGAAACCATATGACCCTCTTCAAAGGGAGCTCCTTATCTGTTGCTTGGTGGAATTTCAACCTTTTTTTTTTTTTTTTGCTGAGCCCCCAAAGAAAAAAGTGCACACGACCAGAAATAAAATCCGAGAGCTCGAGATAAGTGATAACAGTGGGAAAGGGTAAGTCTGGGCAGGGACCGCCGGGTTCTGGAGGCTAGAACCTCCCTGGGCCCACCTCCCTCACTGCAGTCCCCTCCGCTCCGAACCCTAACGAAAACGTCGCTTGCGCTTCTTTGCCGCCGTTCTCCCTCCCTGGGGAGGTCGAGGACACACTGGGAGAAGCTGAGTCTGGAGTTCCTGATCACGACCCGCTGCCCTCATCCCTCTGAGACCTGGGGCCAGGCCGGGCCCCAGCTCCGCTTCCGCAAAGCGAGGAGGCTGGACGCGCTCGAGGATTTCGAGTCCTGCTGACAAGTTCCCCTACTGGACGAATCTAGGGTCCTCAGCCTGCTTGGGCGCCCGCGGCCGGCTGGGATGTCCAGGCTGGGATGGGGGAAGATAGGGAGCAGAGGTGCAGAGTTTCCGGGGGACAAGAATGTTCTCTTTCGCACAACGGGAACTCCGCGGATCTCCTGGGACTCAATAGGGCTATAAAGAGCAGTCCCCGTACAGCGCGGGGCTTCGGGCAAACAGCCGGCCTTGGAAGGGGCGCACTGACCTCTGGTGCGCCGACTGGGCCTCTGTCCGCGGACCTAGTCCCGGCAAACCCGTGGCTCTGAGGCAGGAAGCACAACTGCAGTGGCCTTAAACCTTGGTCTCGCCTGCAGGGGTGCGCTCCGGCCCCCGGCTCAGCGATGAGCGAATGTTGTCGCAGTGGCAGGGCTTTTCGGCTCGATGAGCCAAAGGCCCGGTTCTGATAGCCGGGTGAAGGCTCCCTTCCCTCTGGGCCAGGCTGGCAACTGTCCTTCCAGGGCCCAGACGCGGGGATGGGCGCCAGCGCCAGCGGGCCTTAGTCCCGCATCCCGGAGCGCAGTTAGGAGGCCCCGCGGCCGCGGTGGTGCGCACGTAGTTCTTACAAGGCTCTTTCTCTCTCTCTCTCTGTCCGTCCCCTGCAGACGAGTCGGCAGCCGACACCGGCCAGAGCTTCCTGTTCGACGTGTCCAGCCTTTCCGACGCCGACGAGGTGGTGGGCGCGGAGCTGCGCGTGCTGCGCCGCGCGTCTGCGGGGCCGGGCCCTGGAAACGCGGGCGCCCCGCCGCCGCTGCTGCTGCTGTCCACGTGCCCCGGGGCCGCCCGCGCGCCGCGCCTGCTGCACTCGCGGGCGGCCGAGGCCCTGGACGCGGCGCGCTGGGAGGTGTTCGACGTGGCCGACGCCGTCCGGCGCCACCGCCGCGAGCCCCGCGCCGCGCGCGCGCTCTGCCTGCTGCTGCGCGCGGCGGCGGGACCCGCGCAGGGCCCGCTGGCGCTGAGGCTGCTGGGCTTCGGCTTGCGGGGCGCAGGAGGCGCGGCGGCCGAGGAGCGCGCGCTGCTCGTGGTCTCCTCGCGGTCGCAGAGGAAGGAGAGCCTGTTCCGGGAGATCCGCGCCCAGGCCCGCGCTCTCGGGGCCGCGGAGCCGCCGCCCGACCCCGGCCCCGGCCCCGGCCCCGGGTCGCCCAAGGCGGCCCTCGGCGGCCGCAGGCGGCGGCGGACAGCGCTGGCCGGGGCTCGGGCGGCGCACGGCAGCGGCGGGGGCGCGGGCCGGGGCCACGCGCGCAGGGGCCGGAGCCGCTGCAGCCGCAAGCCGCTGCACGTGGACTTTAAGGAGCTGGGCTGGGACGACTGGATCATCGCGCCGCTGGACTACGAGGCGTACCACTGTGAGGGCGTTTGCGACTTCCCCCTGCGCTCGCACCTGGAGCCCACCAACCACGCCATCATTCAGACGCTGCTCAACTCCATGGCGCCGGACGCGGCGCCGGCCTCCTGCTGCGTGCCCGCGCGCCTCAGCCCCATCAGCATTCTCTACATCGACGCCGCCAATAACGTGGTCTACAAGCAGTACGAGGACATGGTGGTGGAGGCGTGCGGCTGCAGGTAGCGGGCGGGCCGCGCCGAGCCTGGGAGGGGCAGCCGCGCCGCCGCCGCCGCCGCCGAGGACCCCCGGCTGAAGAGCAGCTTCGGGCCGGGCCTGTCACCCAGCGTGGGTGCGCGGTGGGACTCTGGCCCCGCGCCAGCACGGAGGAGGGAGAGCGCACGTTCAGTCACACCAGCACTCACACCCACACACTCGTTCACTCTTGCACACATTTGCCGTGGACTGCATCGGAGAGCCCCGGGAGAGATGCGAGCGAATGTCACAGCCATGTGCACTCTGCAAACAGAGCACTGTTTGCGCCCATCACCCCCTTTGGGGAGAAGATGGTGTTTGTATTAACATTACAACAGCAGCCAGTAAATCGGGTGGAAACGGGTTAGGGAATTGGGGGCTCCAGAGTGGGTGAACTAAAGGGGTACTTGCGTGAGTTTCATCTCAACCCCTTCTGTTTCTGGCGGAGTGTGGGCACGGCGGGCTGGGGGCCTGAGTCCCAGGTGTTGCACCTGGTACCGACCCGCCGGCTGTAATCCCCTCTCCGAAGGTTTGCGTGGCACCGAAGCCGGCCACTCTCGGAAGGAACCGCTGCAAAAGGCCTTGTCTGTTTTCTTGGACTTTCAACATCGAATGGCCCCTCAGTTTTGAAAGGGAACGTTTGTCAGAAAGAACGCGTTGTGGAGCTTCCCAGATCTCTGCAAAGGTCAGCACCATCCTTTTTAACAAATCAGTTCCAATCAGAAGTGATCTAGAATGTTAAAAAAAAACAATAAACAAACAAAAAAACCACTTCTTTTATGGGGGAGAGGAGTGAAATGGGGGAGAGGTTTTAAACTGCCAGTCTGCTCTGGCATGAAATGGGGTGGGGTGCATCTGCCGGGTTGAGAAACACCTCAGTCGACAGTGCCAGGTGGTGGCAGTGGCTTGGGGGAGCTCAGGAGGAAGCCATTGCAGTGGCTAGGAATGGGGAAAGGGTGACGCTCTGGCTCTTCCTAGAGACCTGTGGGGAGGTTTTCCTAAGGAGCTGCCTGAGAGGCTCCTGGGGCTTGTAAAAGGCAAGGAGGTGTCCTGGGCAGGCTCCTTCAGAGGACTCAGGCCTGTCCCTCTAATGACACTTACTCAGAGTGGGCCGACGTGTGCTTGTGCTTAGCTATCAAGTCTGTGTCGGCTTTCACATGCTTTCCCTGTGTTGTTGCTGTAGTTTTTGGCAGTGTGATAGTAACGGAAAGTGAGGCCACACAAAAGTGCTTTTGTGAGCTTTCGGCTCCCCATAGCCCAGTGGTTCAGAGCAGAAGGAGGGTCAGGCCCTCTCCTCCTTGCTCTGTAGGGGGCATTTTCAGCTCTGCTGCTGTGGCCCTTTCTGCAGGGCCAGGTCTGGGCATGGGGAAGCGGTGGTGGAACCCTGTCCTCCGGTCCCCCTATGTTGCCTCAAAGAGTCTTGTTGATGGTAGGATTGTTTGTCCATGTAAAAGGGAGCTTGAACATGCCAGCGTTCATAGCTTTGTTTGGTTCATTTCTGCCCTGTAGTCCTTTGTGGCCTGTGCAAATGGTTGGGAGAGAGAAGGAAGAGAAGGAAGTCGAGGTTCACCTGTCTGGTGACTCTTTGAAAACCCCTGCAGCTTTCCTGGGCGCTCCTGTGTAAGGCTGTGCTGGGCCTTCTCCTGTACGGTTCCTGAGAGGCATTCATTCTGCTCATCTTGTCTTGGATGTTAAGGTTTAGGACCAGTGACACAAATTCTAATTCTCAGCGATTATGAGAGAGGGAGGGAGACAGGAAGAGAGAAAGGGAAAGATTTAGATACAGCTTCTTTAAGGGCTCCACCAGAATCCTTTTTATCCTGTAAAATTGCCCCCAAGGGGGAAAACCCCCACATTTATAATGTGAATTTCAATGCTGTGGCTATGTGGGTGGTTGTAAGTAACCAGAAAATGCAAATCTCTTCAGGTTAAAACACAAACAAAATCTCAAAGTGGCTGCAGTGGTACACCACTGCTCAGTTTTAGTGACTGGGCCAAGATGGTCCCCCTACAGTTATGGATTTTGCCAAAGAAGCCTTTCTCGCTTTTTTAAAACTATGATTTTAATAACGATTGCATGGTGATGGCTCGAAACCTGTCCTAATGAAGAATAAAAATTGTAGTATTAGGAATTTTAGACAGGGAGTTAATGAAAAACTATAGTTAAATATTATTAAACCATAGTTAAATCATATTTTGAAGAAATTCTGAGGTATTTAATGTATTTGGACAAAAGCAACCATCTTGATACATTTTTAGGGACTACAAAAAACAATTTTGAAAATCTCTAAAATGTCATTCAATTGGATCTCGTCTGATCTCGGAAGCTAAGCAGAGTCGGGCGTGGTAGGTACTTGGATGGGAGACCACCTAGGAAGACCGGGTTGTGTAGGCATTAAAAAAATAATAATAATAATAATAATTTAAAAATGTTGTCTAATTCAACTTAAAACAAACAAAACAAAACAATTTTGGGGGAGATTTCTTGATTTAGCCTGAACTTTTTATGGCAAAAACAACAGCAAAACTCCATTTTCTGTTTCTTCCTAATGACCTCCTTCTCCCGAGAAGTGTCTTTTTTTTTCTGTGTCTTGAGCCCAGGCTGGACCCAGGGCGAGGGGGTGGTTGTTGTCTTTGGCCAGTGACCACTTCTTCAGTGGCTCTGATAGCTCAGTGTGCTTTTGCCGACCAAACAAAAGGAATGCCTCCTGGATTTCCTTGGGAGCTGCATGGAACCACCGAAGTCCCCCAGCGCTGCTCAGTCCTCTGGCATCTCAGAGTTAAAAGAAGGTGCATGAAGAGGATGTGTTTCACTTTGTAAAAATGACGGCAAAAGGGCCACCACGTGTGGAGGCAGACGGGTTTTGGCTGCTGAGATGTGGTTAGACTAGCTTTGTCAAGACGTGGAGAAGGGATTCTGCCGGCACAGTTGGTGGTCCCCTGGACTGTCGGCCTGCCTTCCAGGCAGCGGGGAGTGGGAGCTCCAGACCCCACTGAGGGGCGAGCTGGCTGCTGGCGAGCAAAGTGTGTGGGGACTGTGAGTGAAGGCAGCCCTCTGCCCCCCACCCCAGTCACCAAAGTGTTCCTCCTGACGTGAATCAAATGTTCTGTTTCGTTGGGGAGAATCGTGGACTGCCAGTTGAGATCATTTGAACTGCTCTTGTTGCTAAAGAGGAGGGCCTGGCATCGCAGCTGGGGGAGCACAGGGCAGGCCAGATGGGGCCCAAGGGGGCTGGTGCCGGGTCTGCCATGCACCAGGACAGTCTGGTGACTGTTGCTGGCAGCCACACTTCGGTGTTAAGAGAGACCTCTACACTGGTAGGCGGCCATGCCTACCTATGCCCGCATGCTTCCTGGATTGAATTCGGTTTCCCAAGCAGCGGGGCTGGGTCTTCGGAGAGGTTGGCCGGCTTTGTCCTCTCAGCTTGGGGAAGCGGGTTTGAGCTGTGCCTCCACGTCACCCTGCCACTCTGGCATTTCAGTGCTAAGGTGCCATGGGAAGGAGAAGAGGTATGGATCATGTGACAGTGGAGTCACACCCATCAAACCCAGTGCAGTGACTTCTCGCACGACAGTCTCGTGGAGGTGTTGTCAGGAGCAGGTGCACGAGAGAGTGCAGACCACCCTGTGGATGTAGTCGGAGGATAATTCAAATCCTGAAAATCATGTATCCTGTTCGCAGTGTCATTCACATTCAGCAGAAAATAGCTAGGGACTGCAGACTGATTTTCTTCTTAAAGCGAGAGAAGAATGGAATTCTTTTTAAGAGCAGCTCGTGCACAGAGAAAGTCTTTTCTTGCTTGAATCTGGTCTCCAGAAAATCCAGTGAGAGGAAGAGAAAGCATGACAGCCGTCTCTGGGCCACAGATGGCCTTGGGCCGGGGTGGGGGGGGGGCCTCAAGTGGGACATCAGGTGGGCGAGGACAGAGTCTCTGGAGAGTAGTAGTCTGCCAGAGGGAGTGAAGGGCCTGCATCGTCATCTCAGAAAGTGTCTGGACTGGGAGGGAAGGAGAGCGGACCAGCTTTGGCGAATCCAGCTGTGAGGAAAGGTCGGGAGTGAGTGGGAAGTAAGTAGATCGCCTCTGAGGACTGTCTTAGTAGTGCTAGAGCCTGAGCCCACTGTGGGTTTCTGCGTGCCCAGGAGTGACCTGTCCGCCACAGTCACCTGCCACCTGCCGTAGAGCTCCACGAGGTCTGGGCAAGTCATGGGCAGTCACCTCCCTGTCTGGGCCCTCAGCATCTGCCCCTGTAAAGTGAGGAGCTCTCCAGCTCACAGAAAAGGTCCCGTCCGGGTCCCTGTCCCAGAGCTGCTTCACTCGCGTGTTGCAGCTCTTGCCTCCAGTGTACACGTGTGAGCGCACGTTCGTAGAGTCTCAGCGCCCGTTGCTGCTTCATGGATACCGCTTTGATTTCCACCCGGGACAAGGCAGGTGCAGGGGAGGCCAGGACCTCAGGGCTGGGGCTCAGCTCACCGAAGCCACAACCCATCCTGTGTCCCAGCTGAGGGGCACTGCCAGCCCAGCTCGAGTCCCATGCTCACACAGCAGTGAGTAAGGCCACACTCGGGCTGAGAGTTCTGAGACCAAGCCCTGGGAAGGCTCCTCCCTGCTGCGGGTCCCTCTGTGTGGGCAGCAGAAGAAAGACAAGTCCGTGGCCTGTTGGGAGCCCAGACAGGGACCCGAGACTGTCCCAGAGCGCCTGGGACAAGATAAGCCAGTCTGTCTAAGGGAGGACTGCTCTGCCAGGTCCTCAGCAGGCCCCTACGCCCTGCTCAGCCACCTCGTTGCCATGGCCATGCCTGTCCATTGGGACAGACACCAGAAGAGCCCCTTTCTCTTCTTCCTTATGGCCTGGAAATGGTGGCAGAGTCTGACATTAAGAAACACTAGAAGAAGGGAGTCAAAAGATGTTACTTATAATTTCTCAGACAGCTTGGCCTTCTGTACCTAGAGCCTTCCCGCCATGTAGTCTCCTCTTCCTTTTGTGCCTCTCTGGACTTTCACCTGTGCCCAGAACTTAGCGCTACACAGACTGGTAACGCCCAGGAAGGCTCTGGGTGAGCGGAGCCTGTTCTCTGCAGGAGGGAGAGTCACCTACTCAGAGGCAGCTGCTGGGACACGGCTGGAAGTTGGTCTAGGAACTCTGGCGGTGATTGAGGGCTTGACACCTGCCTTGTGGGCTCTGACCACTCATTCAGGGGTGCTCTGCGCTCCTGAGGGGTGAGTTCATCTTCTCACCCAGCCCACACTTGCCGGTGGAGGTGCTGTGCCTACAGCAGGCCTGTGACCTGGCCACAGAACCTGCTGACCTGCTGACCAGGCAGAGCCTGGGTTGGTGCTTCATGGTGGCAGCAGCAGCTACAGGAGAGCCACCTGGGACGTGCAGAGTCAGAGAGTGTGAGGACACTGAAGATAAGTGTGCATTTCAGGTCTCACTTGTAGTTGTTGAAAAGTACAAATATGTCCTCAGCAGTGCAACCGGCGGGCAGTCATCCGCTTCTTCCTACCTGTGCACACCTCCGGGGGCAGTCCTGCCGGCCCCTCCCTGCACTGGCAAGTGTGAGAGATGCTCTGTGCTGGCAGAAGAAGGGGCTGGTTTCTCTCACACACATTCCCTCCACCCACTCCCAAAGGCAAGAGGGTCACAGAGTTCGTGAACACTCCTGAGAGGTGCTTCTGCAGCCAGGTGACTCGTTGGCAGGATAGCTTTGTGTGCTGGTGTAAAACACAGTTTGCACTTTTTTTTTTTTTTTTTGCTTGACAAACTTCCTTCTGCAGAAACTTTTTAATCATTTTTTTTTCTAAGTCAGTAACGGTATGCAAAATAAGTTGTCCAGAAAAACAAGGAAAAGCTTTCGCAGGTCCAGGCCCCAGCGCCCTTAGGCCTGGCGGTACAGACCTCTCAGGAGGTGGCCAGCTGTTCTGCGTGTGCATTTCTATTTCACCACCTTTTGAGCTGCTGGCAAACAGGAATGTGGTGTGGCAGTGGCTGGAGATTTGGCCAGGCAGGAGGTGGGCCAGGGGCTGTGTTCTATGCAGAAGCATCTCAGCGCTGTTCCATCTGACCAGCGGTGGCCACACCACGCCCGGTTACTACATCTAAAGAAGGGAGCAAGGTGCCTGCTCCAGGCCTGGACCTGGCTCAGACACTTGGCTACTAGAATCTAAACCTTGGCTGAGCCTTCTGGGGCTGAAGTGGCTGATGAAAACCAGACTCCCTGGAAGGCTTATTCATAGGGGTCCTGCTGAATGAGAGGCAAACACACTGACTCATCCAAGGGACAGCAGCTAAACTTCCCCTGAGCACACTCCGTGGTTATTGGCTGGGCAGGGCAGCATTTGGGCCAGGGAGCTGGTGGCTCTGTAGCTGCATTCGTTTGTATCTGTCGTATGTGCTCTCCTTCCCGCGAATCTGGCTTCTCTCAGACCTCTCATGCGAGGGCAGCCGAAGGCCTTTCCTTGTCTGCGAGCTTATCTCTGAGTGACTGACAGCTGTCAAGGGCAGGGAAGATACGTGTGTCTGAGTGTGTGTCTGAGCTCCCCCCATGGCTCGGGCAGCAGCGGGTTGGCTGGAGGCGAGCAGGCTGCCTGAGGAAGGCCGTGCACCCAAGGAGCAGGGCTTACTGCTTCGCAAATTGTATTTCTGGGTCAGGACCTGTCAGAGTCAGAGCAAAGTCAGCCATTCAGCATTCTGTTTAGAAAATGATGCAGTTCAGGGAGAAAGCAAGCTTGGGATGAAAAGTGCTTTCTGGCTGGGAAATACTCAAGTGTTCCAAGCCAGGAACAGAGACCCTGGAAAAGGGGATTTCTCTGGCATTTCCCACCTCGGCTACATCTCACATCGGACACGAACATGTTTGGGATCATCTTTTTTTTTTTTTTTTTTTTTTTTTTTTTTTTTGTATTTCACCTTACACTGTGGTGCAAACAGCTGTTATGTTTTCTATGACAAAGAATCATAACTGAGTGACATTAGGTCTTTTAGCTTGAAGCATTTCACCCCAAATGAAAAGTTAATGCATTTTTTAAAGAAGGATTAACATGCTGGTTGCTATTTTCCCTTCAGCAGATGACAACAGGGGATTCTGAAAAAGTTAAAAAAAAAAAAAAAAGTGTGTAAAGAAGCAGCTCTTCTCATCGAGGTGGTTTCCGTAGACCTCCAGCACCAGCTTCCAGCGGGGTGCCATCTGAGCGGGTCCCGGGTGGGTGGTAGGAGCGTCTGACACTACAGACACCTGCCCGGTCACAAGCGCATGCAAGGAAATGGCACAGCTTGGGGTGACAGTGATGCCATCATAGCTCAGTAACACGCCTTTCCTTGGCGGCTACAGACACAGCGAATTACTTTTTCAGAGGGGGTTAGTAGTTCCTTTCATTTTGCAGTGACGCTCACTGTTTGTCAGCTTGGATCTGGAGTGAGATGGGGAAGGCGGTGCGGTGTGTAAACCCTTATCTAAGGCGGGCAGAAATCTCCTTTGTCAGCAGTCTCCCAGAACTGGTTTGGTCAGAGCAGAATCCCGAGGCTTGGGGGGCTTGGGGGCTGGAGATGGGTTTGTCTCCCTCCTGCACAGCCTGGCCTTATGGGGCAGCAGGAGCTGACGTCGTGAGCGCTGCCCATGCCCAGGCCAGCGGGCAGGGAGTTCTCCAAGGCCAGCTACAAATCCACAGTGTGTATGTATTCTCAAGTTTAAATAGGTTGTACATATCGAACTGTAAATGAACTGTAAAACAGCAATCTCTATTTTTCTTGACAATTACATAGCAGTATATATTTGTTACACATGCCTGTATACTCGCCATTAACCGTTTTAATGTTTTGTACAGATAAGTTGATTAAATATTTTGTTGATAAAACCTATCCTGACAGGTTTTTGGAGAATGACTTTCAACTTGTTTGGCCTTTCTGTGTCACCCCAAGGAGAGTGGTCAACCCTGTGGGGGGAACAGGAATGACTCGATCAAATGGGGCCACATGGGGGCTCTGGGCCCATCAGTCTTTACGCTGACCTTTCCCCCTCGAAACACTGTGGGTTTTAATGTGGAGTCACCCACCAGGATGGGGGCCTGAGGCCTGGCACTGCTGCTCCCTGGGTCTTTGTGACCGGTGTGACATTATGTATGTCCCTGTACGCAGCAGCCCCATGCTGCATGAAAGCACTGCACGGGGAGGTAGAAGAGGCCAAAACACAGTGGGGAACGAGCACCGTCACTTGTAACGAGTGAGCGTTGTCACCGCAAGCACAATCTGTGTGGAGAGGGTGTCTGCTTTGGCACATAGAAGGCTGCCAGGGGACCTGTGGGTTCAGGACACGAGCACGTCACTCTGCAGGCTGCACAGTCACGCCTCTGAACCCCCAAGCGCGGGCCCATGTATGTGTGGGAGCATCCTGTGCAAGGCCAGTGGTATCGTGTGAGGGAACCAGCAAGGCTGAGGCCGTGCCACAGAGGCTACGGGGCCACTCTGCTCGCGCTCTTCCAGACCCGATCTGTGCACAGGGACACTACCTCGTTCCCTTCAGCATCTCTTTCAAACTGGGCCGGAGAGGACCCAGCACACAGCCTGACACCACCATCCGGCTCTCACACCCTACTGTTCCCTGCATACGAAAGAGGAAGCTCTTTCACCCGTTCCTTAGGTATTTCTGGGAGAGGATCAGTGACAGAACAGCAGCAGCGTAGGATGACAGGGGGTTGCCCTCGCGATGACCTGTTACCAGAATTAGAACCTCTGGGACGTGGATCAGGCCAGTGTGACCTGGCTTTGCTTTTCACAGCGACGGGGACGCGCGTCCACTGAGCTCCATGGGCCCCGAGTGGTGGGCCCGGCCGCTGTGGTCACGTGTCTTTCTCTGGAGAAAGGCAGATCAGAAAAGTCTGCTTCCTTTCTGCTGAATTTCACCAATACTCAGTAAAGAAGCCTCTTCCTTTGGAGGAAAAATTTACTTTCACCTTTCGACTAACTCATTTGGTAGCTACAATAAATATATAAACTTCGTGCCGTTGAAAAGTGTAACGTCTCGTCAGGCTTTGTGTATTAGGATCTTTGGGGTGTTCCCCGTTTTCGTATTTTTCGGTCTCCACTTACCTACCCCGTCTTCTGCGGTGAGAGGGTTACACATGCCGCAGAGAAGGGGGCAGTTACAGGGAGAAAGGGAAGTCGGGGGTGGCATTTAGAATTCATCCTGTTTCCTGTCACTGATGAGAGCACGCCCAGAAGGCCCTGTGATGACTGGTGCTAACAGCGGGCGACGCTGGCTTCAGGTGCGCCCTGACACCCCTGACAACCTGATGCCCTGACGCCCCCGCAGCCTGCTCACGGCCCTGAGTGGATGAGCACGGGGAGGCGGGGCTGCCTGGCCTGGGCATGGCTGCTTAGTGCTCCTGCGCCCCCGACGTCCCCGACGCCCCCGACGTCCCCATGCCTCCCCCACGCCCTGACGCCCCCGCAGCCTGCTCACCGCCCTGCGTGGATGAGCACGGGGAGGCGGGGCTGCCTGGCCTGGGCACGGCTGCTTAGTGCTCCGGCGCCCCCGACGTCCCCGACGTCCTGACGTCCCCGACGCTCCCGACGTCCCCGTTGCCCCGACGTCCCCGACGCGCCGACGTCCCCGACGTCCCTGTCGCCTGCTCACGGCCCTGCGTGGATGAGCACCAGGAGGTGGGGCTGCCTGGCCTGGGCACCGCTGCTTGGTGCTCCGGCACCCCCGACATCCCCGACGTCCTGACGTCCCCGTTGCCCCGACGTCCCCGACGGCCCCGACGCCCCCCGACGTCCCCGACGCCCCCCGAAGTCCCCGACGTCCCCATGCCTCCCCCACGCCCAGACGCCCGGATGCCTGCTCACCGCCCTCGGTGGATGAGCACAGGGAGGCGGGGCTGCCTGGCCTGGGCACGGCTGCTTGGTGCTCCGGCGCCCCCGATGCCCCCGACGTCTCCGACGCCCCCGACACCCTGACGCCCCCGACGTCCCTGACGCCTGCTCACGGCCCTGCGTGGATGAGCACCAGGAGGTGGGGTTGCCTGGCCTGGGCATGGCTGCTTCGTGCTCTGGCGCCCCTGGGAGTCCTGCACTCTTCTGCGCAGGAGGGACAGTGAGCGGGGAGAAACCCGTCCTCCGTCCTTCTGTCCGTTGCAGCGTGTCACCAGCATGCAGCCCCCGAGAGGCTGTGGAGACCTGTGATCACACGCAAGTGTCCAGATGTCCGCGGGGCCGGAGCGGGCTGCCTCTGCATCTGCAGAGCGGAGATTCTCGTCCCTCTGAGGGGGAGGAGGCCCTGCAGGTGCGCCGCACCCCCTGGCTGTCGGGACCCCAGCCACAGGGTCACATTCCGTGCCAGGGAAGAGGAATTTTCCCATAGACGTACCCAGCAAGGAAGTGTGTCCCAAAGCGGGGAGGTCAGCCCAGGCCCCTTCCCCTCGATGTCTGAGGAATGCAGAGCGAAATGAAACGCAGCCGCTGTCCCCCAGCACTGGCTGTGCATTGTTGCTGTAATTCCCACTTGGGGTGCCGCTCGGGGTTAGCGAATAACAACCGAACAACACCGCATATTTGGTAGCTGCTAATGCCCAAACTCCAGAGGGCTTCTAGTCACGGAATGGAAGGAACAGTTGCAGGCAGAGGGGACAAGAAGAATGGGCTGTGAGGTGTGCTGGCCTCTCTGTCCTGTAGTCCCTCTGTGCCAGTAAGGGGAACTGTCCGTGTCCTTGACTCTGTCTGACCCAGCTGTGTGCACAGCTGGCCTGGGGAAACGCTGAAGGGATAAAGAGCAAGTCCCTTTCATGCTCCCCGCTAATGTGCTCAGTTCTGAGGGAGCGGGAGTCTCTGAGACCGAGTCCCCCATCGCCTGACCCACTGAGAACGGTGTTTCTGGGGAGCTTGGCTCTTTAGTGTGGTGGAAACTTATTAACTTAGATGACACAATGTACTGACTATTGCACGTGGCAGGCCCTGTCCTACAAGCCGTGAGGATACAGAGATGACACAAAGCTCATCTCCTAGGGCTCCTTTTAAGGGCCGGAAGGAATGTTGACTGGGGTGGGGAGGAGCGGGCTGGTACAAACTAATTCCTGCGAAAACCGGGTAAGCTGCTGCTCTTCTGTCACTTCAATGGAGACATGGCAGGGGACCTTGGGGGTCAGAGGGAGGGAGGACGAGTGCTCTGGGAGGCGGGAGCAGCTGGTCTTTGGGGCCAGGTCTCCAGGGGGTGGGGTAGAGGTGTGGGCGCTCTCAGAACAGAGCAGCTGACTGCAGGTCTCAGAGCTCAGCGGCACCTTCAGGGGAGCAACAGGTGCTGACGAAAGTTGGTGTGTGTGGAGCACCAGGAGGCTCCCGGGGCTGCAGAGGGTCAGAGCCTGGGTGCGGCCTTGGCACTGCCTCCCGCTGTCCACCCTCCCCCTCCCCTATCCCACCCCCTCCCCCTCAGCTGCATCGCAGGCGTTCCTCCTTGCAATCTCGTGACCTAGAGGGCATCCCTGCCCCCCCCCAAACCAGTCTGTTATATCTTTCATTCTTTTGCAAATACACAGTTGTTACCAACGCTCTACTCTTCTACTCTTTGCTGCCCTGCCAACCTGGCCAGCGTGTGCCCCTCACTGACTCCCTTTCCCAGCCCGCCTGGCTTGCAAGGCTGCCCACTACTGCCTCCAGGAGGCAGCATGAGGCCACGGGAAGAAGGATGAGGGATGAGGGACGGCTCTGGAACACAGGTCTGCATTTGAACCCCAGGGGTCACTCAGTAGCTGTGAGACCTTGAGCAAGTCATGTCTGCAAATCCATGGTAACCTGTGAAGTGAGTATAATTACAGCCTCGCAGGACCGACTGTGAGGCCCTCGGGAGACACTGAAAGGGTGGGGTGAGCAGCGGGTGCTTTCTTGGGCCTCACTGGTCCCACCTCCAAGCCCAGCCAAGTTCTCTGTCCTTCTGGCACTAGCAGCCTCCTCCCCTTGCCCTCCAGGAGCTGGCTCTGTAGGGAATCACGGCAACCCAGAGCCTTCTCAGGCCTCACCAGTCTTGCTCTGGATGCCTTCGGCCTGGTGGAATTAAATTTAATCTTGTATATAATGTGAGGTGAAGAAATATCAAGCCTCTGGAAGTCACTGGCTCTCCAATGGTTGAGAGGCAAAGTGGATGGAGAGAGGACCCTACCTGCCTTAGGTACTAGCCCAGACACAGGGTGTTGTCTCTGGAGATCCTCTCCCATGGCCCGAAGCAGACTGAGAACAGAAGAGGATAACTCCATATGAAGTTACCGTCGAGGACCAGCCGGAGAAGACTGGCAGAGATGCTTCTAGACAATGGATTTCATCCACTGCTGATAAATCTTAGTCTTTCATTTTTATTATTATGATATTTAATAATTATTATTATTATAGCCAATCTTTATTCAGAAGATACTCTTGGTCAGGCATTGTGCTAAATGCTTTAATATTATCATCTACTTTAATTCTTCCAACAATATGAGCTATGCATTATTATTAATCCTATAAGTGAGAACAGTGAGGTGTGGAGAAATGAGATGAAGTTGCCTAGAAATCACACAGATGGTAAGCCCTCCAGAGTTCATGTAACTTACCACTTCATACTCACGTATGGAAACATTTAGTCTTTTAATTCCCAATAAAATAAAATGAACTTCAATCTCTCAAAGTCTGATTCTTCCTTCTCTAAAAGCAGCATTGAGAAAAGTGGCTTTTCAATTTCACAAAGACCTTGACCCGAGTCTAACTCAGGAGAGCTGCTCATATTGTATCCTCCTCCCCCAACACACAGAGACCAGGCCAGGCAAAATCACAAGTGCCAGTAAAAGCTTTATTTTAAAATTTATTTGGTGCTTAAATGATAAATAGGAAATAAGAGCCAGTATCTTTTACTTTACCATTTTACTTGTTTATCACTTTTAAGCTATAAAAAACTAAAATAAGATACAATTTCATACACGTGGACTTTTGAAGTATGGAGTCATGTCGTAAAATAATGCTGAAAGGAAAGCTGGGGATGCTATTCTTTATTTTAGTAGGTACGAGTTACCCAGTACTTGCTGACGTGCTCGTTAGTACTACTGAGCATCTCCTGTTTGCAAGGCACTTCAGAGCCATGAGCCCCAGCCTCTACCATTAGATCTCCACGCAGATGCCAATAAGGACTTTGTGTGCGGGCCTGAGTCAATGGCCTCTGAGTGTCCTGGCTCCTCCCCAAGGCCAAGAACACTCCATGCCCGGAGCATGGACCTTCCCCTCTGAGGAGTCGCCTGCTCTGATGGAGAAGCCCTGACAGAGGAGAGTAACTCATTCAACACTCACTGTGTGTTGGCAGCATATCAGACCTGAATCTTTCAACAGGGGGCTTCGGGTTTTGAGAGGAAGGCCAACATCCTCTCGTCCTTAAAGAATGATAACGTTTGAGGGATTTCAAAACCCAATGTTTCTGGTCCATGGTCAACCATCACTGTGGTCAGTGGGATTTACTGGCTCCTAAGGCCCCAGGACTGAATCAGTTCGGGGAAGGCAGCAAAACTGTTAGCCTACTCTGGGCCAGAGAGCAGGCATCTTCTCTACTGGACCTCAAGGTTTCCAGAGAAGGTGAATTTACGAAATTTAATGATTTGTTTTGGTTCATTAGTAAAACAATTTATTTCCAGCTAACAAAGCTAATGCAGAAATGGAGAACTCACTTGTGGTAATCCTCTATTCAGCAATTTAAAGATGCCCTTTTGGAAATTACATACTAGAAGATTTTCAGAAGAAAAGAACCATAATATAGCTAAGAACTCTTATCTACAATGCATAGCACAGTACTTGGCTCATTGCTGGTTCTCAATGGAGTTTCACTGAAAAAAATCACAGAAGAGGAACAGCATGTGGCGGGTACAGGCTTGACTTGGGACAGCCAGGCACTCCGCATCTGGCTCTGGAGAAGTGGAGCATGCAGAGAGCTCACAGCCTGGCAGACGAAGGCTCGGCACAGAGCTGGCTGGCTGCCGTGTGGTGGGGAGGCAGAGTCAGGGTCCCGGAACGACTCTTCTCTGGTTAGCTGGCCAGAGCAAAGGCCGTCACTCCTCATTCCCTGTCTAAGGCAGGCGGATCAGGGAGTCGCACTCCTTGGGGATGCTTCTCAGAGGTGGAGACGAGCAGCGCCTTCCCCGATGTTGGCTCTCCTTGGGCCCGTGGCACTGGCGTTCAGACAAAAGGCCGACTTGGTGGTCTGTGACGTACTGTAAGGTAGGAACAGGTGGGTGCAGGCTGCCCTGGTATCCAGCCTGATTCTGATGATCTCAGCCAAGGACTGTATGAAGTTAGTCTGGGCTGATCTTCAACTTGTGTCCTTGAGAGAGACTCAGGTCCACTGCCAAGACCCATGGCTCATCACATCCTGCTGTTGGTACGTGAGTATGTCCTTCCCATGATCTCATACGCTTCACATATTTGATGATACACTTAACATTCACTGATCTCTTTTAGATTTTCTAGCAGTTATTTAATAATTTTCTCTAGGAGAGGCCATTCTATAACGTAACTCAATTAAAATAAACTAAATTCAGACTTCCTTTTGTCTGCAACGACCCTGCCTACCAAAATAAGCTGTGCGGTGCCACTGGGCGTCTTGTGCAAACAGAAGAGACCTATCCAGATCACCATGCTGTGAGGCCTGGAAAAGGTGAGGTTAGACTTACGGAATGTTCCATCAACTGTGTTTATTTCAGATTGCAGCACAGGGAACCGGGGCTGGGCAGGCTGTAAGCTGAGAGGGTCTCACTTTTTTTTCTCTTCTGACATCAAACATCAAAATTAAACATTTACCTACTAAGTGCACTAGTTGCTACGAAGAGGCAGTATACTTATCGCCTCTACGTGCCAGCTGTCAGTCCTGGTTTTCTTCTGCCACTGTTTCAAGTTTGGACAGATCATTCTCAAGCCAGTCTGCCACCATGCTGGCCATTTCTTGGTAAAAGTATAAGATAAAAGAGTGAGGTATTTTTTTCTCACAGAGTCGAATATCTCCTTCTGGAAAGTCTTTCTTTATGTCTTCATAGTACTCTTTTGGACACCAAGCATCTGTAGCACCATAGTAAAATGTGAGCTAAAAGACAAGATGAAAACATTTCATTAGAAAACACTTTACCCTCCTAATACAGATATGGCACAAGCAACCTGCTCTAAAAACGGTCCCTGTGCCTGGCCCTATAAATTAGTCCCAAGGCTCCTTCCAGAGAGCGGCTCTTTCAAGGCCATGAGCCTTCGTGGTTTTTGGGAAAGAAACCCACACAGGGAGACAGAGACTTGTGTGGAAGATCACCCATGAGTCACTAAAGGGACTCGCTAGCAAAGGTGTGTGTTGAGACTGGGCTGGACACTGGAGAGATGGCAGATGAGAACAAGGATGAGTTGTTGAGACAAAATCACTGAGTGACTAGTGACCGCTCATTATACAATTGAGTTGTCATACAGCCACACGGTGGAGATATGGAACACGTCCACTGAATGCAAAGGGAGTCAGACAGACTCTAGCTTCTCCATGCAGCAGATGAAATGTGATCAGAACCTGACAGTGTCTATGATGTGTCTACGGACAGCCTTCAGGCAGCGGGAGAGAACAGTGATTCTGTGGGGGTGTTCTAATCATCCTTCAGGTCGCAGCAAGCAGGCTGGATACAGACAGAACCTCCTTTGAGGCATTACTAAGATTGATCTATATCTGCCTATGATATACACACATTTGCATATATGTATATACATGTAGACATGTGTACACATATGCACATGTATACATGTATATAGGTGCACATATACATATAGAAGTATGTATATATGTATATGTGTGTATTTATGCACACACAATTATAATAAGTATATATATGTGTGTCTAGTTCTAGACCATTCTTCATTAAAAACTATGTTCTAGTTCTGTATTTATGGGAAAAAAGGCAACAAAAGTGAGATCTTATTCAGAGGGGTACATAGTGATAATTTCTACAAAAAATAACTTAGTTGTAAGGACCCAATGACATTTGTCATCACTGAAAGGAAGTTACGCCCAGCTCCAGCCCTTACGTGGGCAGTTACAGTCACTTGTAGCTTCCGTAACATACCAAACTCGCTCATGCACTCAAACCCTTACTGGTTAATCTGTTTAGCGAATACCTGTTGAGCATCTACCCTGTATTAGGAACCTGGGAAGCATGATGAGACAGTTTGTGCTGGGGGAAGGCTGGAGGCACCATGTACACAAGACGACCCCCAAAGAGTCGATGTCTGAGTTGGCTCTTCGGGTTGGGGGAGCATACCGTGGGGAGCTGGCCAAGCAAAGTAAAAAGTGTGAAGGAGCATGGCATGCTTGGGGAATGGGACGTAATCAGAAATGGCTGGAACACAGAATGATAGGAGATGAGACTGGCGAGGCAGAGAGAGATCAGGTCATGAATTTCTGTGACGTGCTAAGGAGGTTATGCTTTACTCTGAAGTCCACGGCAGCTAACAAATGGCTTCACGCAGTGAAGCGCCATGATTAGATCTGAATGGTAGGAAACTCACTCTGGCTACAATAGCAAGGAGATTGTGGGGGATCAAGTGCTGGCAGGAAGATATGGGAAATACATGTTATTATCCACTGGGTGACTGTTCTATATCAGTCATCAAACCCATTATCTGAATATGAACAGGTGAAATTGCTCTTATAAAAACACTGGTCTTTATTACAATAACATTATGACTTAACCAACGTTTAAAAGCTAGTTAGTTAAAAAAACACTTTAAAGAGGAAAATATTTAATGTAGTACTTCAGAGAGTCAGTTACTAACAACCAAACACTGAACTGCAGACTTATTCTGAATTACTTCATAGACATTTTTCTGGTTGTCACCTGGGGTTTAGTTCTAAATGATGCAAAAGATCTGTGGCTCATAGATTTCTCACTTAATTTATTCTTCCCATTCTCCTGCATTTGCTCACTGCCACCACTTCTGCACACTCCAAAGCCCCTAAAACCAAAATTCATTTTGACATGGTGATTAGCAGAGTATGGCGTTCTTTTTGCTTTCTGGAGAACAGGAGAGCTGGGCAGGTGCTTGCTTCTTGCCTCCTGGTGTCAGTCTACCTATAGCTCTAAAATGCTGTGACCTTACAACGTGGGGGCAGGGGGAGGGGGCGGGGTGACTATTCTGGCTGTTGTAGAAAAATAAGTTTCCCAGAATCTCTCAGCAACCACTCTGCGACAGCTTCCAGCAATGAAAGACTGCCGGGGCCCCAGCTGTATTAGCCACCAAGAGCGCAAGTAACTTCAGTTCTCTCGAAACCACGCCCTCCTCTTACCAGCGAGCATCCCTGAAATTATATCCAGGAAATAATGTACGAAACAGCCATTATGCACAGCTGTTCAGCACTTTCTCAGACCACGGCAGTGTTGAGAAACCTGGAAATTCAGGCTGGGGCCTGAGTCCGTCAGCTCTGCGCCCCGGCTCCAGTGCGCTCTCTGGCCTGAAGACACTCGGAACCTGAGTAAGGCACCCAGGAACCCTCATACCGTACAAGGGTCAACTGGAAGGACAGCAAGGCAGAGGTCTTCCCTACAAAGTCGCTGTGACAAAGAGAACAGCATCACTGTCGCTCTCTGCCTAACATTTCAGACTATTTCTATGGAGAACTTCGCATTTATTTTTCAGGGAGATAATTACAACGAGAACTGTCTCCAACGAGAAGTCCATCCAGCTCGATGAGCCTCAGCACTGGGGCAATGCCAACCTTCCCCTCATGCGTGAAGGGGTCCGCCGGTTGAGAATAAGTCATAAAACACAGATCACAGGGACCCTACACCCACCTCCCGGTACCAAGAGACAGGTGGTGACCAGGTAGTTATGGGGCGCACACTGTCCATGGCAGGTACTAGGAGCCTCAACGCAAAGTGACGTCGGTGTGCAAGACAGTGTTAACAGTGAGGAGTCTGGATTCCCCATACGTTCATCTGATTTTATTTGATTCCTCTGTGACCAGGAACCATTTAGAGTGAGACATATTTGGTTAAATCTCTAAGTACTGGTGGAATAATGTCTTTTTCCCCCTAGTTCTTCTTCAGGCTACATTCACCGAAGGGCTCGCTATGAAAATCTTGGCTTACAAGAAAACATGTGGTTATTTCTAATGCCTTTATACACACTGGCTCAAGATATTTCCTGTTCCCTATAGATTATTAGTCACAGGCAATAGATCTGAACAGAGGACTCTGCACCTGTAACCCTACACAGGAAACTGAAAAAGTATGGGGTGTGTGGAGGTAGTGGGGGATGGGGAGGACAGGTGAAGAAGAAAAAGGAATAATGACACCAAAGCATAGTAGTTAAGAGCGTGTGCTATTATCATGTTGATATATGAAAATGAATCACGATGAATAATGATAAACTGATGAAAACTGAGAATAATGTACCAGGCTCTGAGCTAACCTCTGTGCTCACTGAGTCCTTATAATAATACTTGAGAAAGGCATTTTATCCCTATTTTATAGAAAAGGAAACTGAGGCTTAGGGAGACTAACTTGCTTAATTTGAAACAAATCTGGCTTATATATCCAGAAACAACTTTCCTAATCAGTTCCTTTCACTACTATTTGCAATTAACAGTGAATTGACCCATGTCATGCAAACATAAAACCTCAAGACCGGGAGGTCTTAACCAGATATGAACACTGAGTGTGACCATCAATTAAATTGCCTGTACCCAAAGTCTTCTCAAAGTCAAATGTGGCTCATTTGGGGCGCTGCATGTTATGGGGGTGATAACTAAGAATCCCAAGCTATCGGCAAAATGTTTAAATTCAAAGGTTTATAAGAAAATAAATTATTTCCAATAGGTCATTTTCCTTTGGCACTTGCTTTGATATGCAGGAGAGCTGATAAAAAGTACATGCACATTATTGAGATGGAAATAAATAACTGTGCTTCCAGATCATCACGTTAAGAGTCCATTTCTCCATTCAACATACAATTTAATTTTCTCAGTTCTAGACTCTGACTTCCCAGGACTCTGCTTCTGCTTCCCCGCGTGTGTCTTCTGCAAGAAACAAGGCGACCGCAGTCTCCGTGAGCACAGATGTCCCTGCTAAGATGTCCCCATACACTGCTGCAGCTTGCCACCATGAAGAAGGCACATTTGTCTTTTCTCATGGTTTTTTTTCTCCTTTCTCTTTTCACCTGTTGCTGCTGAAATGAACAGATTCACCAAAAATGACTCTAATAAACTTAGCTCCCATACGGTACTGTCTGAGTGCCTGAAACTCAGAAGTAAGATGGTCTTGCCTTGGAGAAGATCCCAGAATAAGGGAACGACATAGGTACTATAAAATGGCCCTTACAACAGGCAGAGAGAAGTATGAACAGAGCAGCGTCTGAGCCCAAAGCCAGGCAATCTGAATTCCGCCTATGAGGCAGAGCTTTGTTATTACATGCTTTGGATTGCTGGCTTTTATGCATCAATAATAGAGAATGTATTCTAAGAACAAAAGAAATATTAGAAACTATCTTATGACCCATGATTATAAACTTGATTTTGCTAATAACTAATACAAATCACTTTTAATGATATATCAACATCTTAAAATATTGAACATAAAAAAGCCGCACAGGAAATGCTGCCATTTGCAGTAACATGGATAGACCTTGAGGGCATTATGTTTAAAGAAATAAGTCAGAAAGAGGATGCCAAACACTGCACTATCTCATTTAAATGCTGAATCTAAATGAAAGTGAGTTCACAGAAACAGAGGACAGATTCGTGGCTGTCAGAGGCAGAGGGTGGGAGTGCGGGGACTGGGGGAAGGTGGCCAGAAAGTGCAGACTCCCAGTCATGAGCACGTCCTGGGAACAGAACGCACAGCAAGTGACCTTAGTCAACGGTTCTGTGCTGTACATCTGAGAGTTGTTGAGAGTAGACATTAAAGAGTTCTCACTGCAAGAAAAAAAAATTTCTAACTACGTGAACTGATGGATGTTAACTAAACTTACTGTGGTGATCAATTCACAATATATACATATAGAAAGCCATTATGCAACTAACATAATGTTATATGTCAGTTAGGTCTCAATAACACTGGAAAAAAATCTCTTATCTGAATTACCTCTCTCTATTCCATAGTCCAGTAGCACTACAGGCATTATAGGAGTTGCAGGTTAAATCAAAGAAAGTTTTCCATTGTCTTAGAATTCTATTTGATACGCATATTTACTTACTTTTTCTTGTTCACTTTAAGGATAAACTGAATTTCAGAAGCTCCTTAGACCACCATGTAGCCAAGTTTGTTATAAACGAATTCTTCTCAGTACTTAAGTGAACTGAAGTTTAATTGACCTTTATTCCTTCAAGTGGCCGAGACACTGTAGACCTGAGCAGAGTGGCAAATGGTGTCTCTGGGGCCATGATGCTCAGAGTGAAGGGGCTTCTCCTGAGGCCGTATATTCCATTATGGTAAGATAACCTGTGAAACTGCTCGAGCTCACCATGCAGTTACAGGGAGAGCATGGAGCAGGGGGCGCCTTGTGGGAAGCCTGGCCCCGAGCCACCTCCACCTGAACTGGGCAGGGGAACAGCCAGCCAGCTGAGAAAGGACCCAAAAAGCGATGGTGCACACGCTCGGGGAGGAGACACATTTTCTATGTCTTACTTTAAGAAATCAAGAAAAATTACGTCATTCCAGCTTGTACTCTTTCTTTCCTTCTCTGAAATAACTCCCACTTGACCAGCTTTTTTTTTTTTTTTTTTTTTTTTTAAATCCAAGAAGTAAAGGGTCAGATATAAACCAGCCAGGTGCTTACCAAGGGGTCAAATTAGCACTCACACACCTAGGCCTCCTGCCTCCCAGCTAGATTTTTCTGTTTCGCTTTCATTTCCCTATTTTCATCCCCTTCCCGCTTTCCCAGGCACAGGACACAAACTGTTAGGTCTCCAATGGATTCATCTCCAGAACAGGCTGGACGACAGCAATGGCTTTCTTTCCCCTTCCCCCAAAGTCAGACACTTACGCCATGACCTTGCAATCGTAAAGGAAACCTATTCTGTAACATGAGCAGCTCTTTCAGTTATTTAAAAACCTTACCCTCTAGGGAACGGAGGGATAGCCGTCACAGGCTTTACCGTTTCACTGCAGTCTTCCTGAGCACCCATTTTTACACACTTAAAGAATTGCTAAAGAAAGGGAAATAGTTTGGAAATTCATTTTCCAATTTACCTTGTTTCCTTTCTTTCTTGTATCCCGAACTGGCTCAATTACCATCCTTAAGAAAGCAAGAATTAAAATCCCCAAAGATGAATAAAACTGGCTGAGGATGGAGGTGAAAACACAACCCTTTACACCACTGAGCCCCACTTCCCTCTGCAGTGGCAATCGACACCCCAAAGGAGGAGGAGCGGGTCCAAGCTGGGTACTGACCGGACCACATTTCAGTGGCTGGAACCACCGTGCACCACAAAGCTTGCAGACGGGGGCCAGAACCCCCTCACTCCCACATGGAAGTCGCTGGACCACCAAGTCATTAGCTTCATCTCTTCCTTACCTGGGACTGGAGTGGGATGCTGACCCAAGGTGTCTATTTGTCCCTGGCAAAGCATTAGCACATGAGACATCAGGAGCCCCTCCATCCTCCTGTGTCTGTGTCTCCCTGGTATACGCCTCAAAGTGGCAGATGAGCTGCAAGCGCCTTTTAACTAACAAAAAAATGGCCAAGTCCGGCTCGACTGACTTCTCTGTACCCAGGGCATGGGCCCATGTCCTGGTGAAGATTAGGTGCTGTTGTGTTTTCCCTCACAGCCGTTCCTACATAGCATCCTCCTGTAGGGAGCAGCAGCTGTGATCGAGACTGGGATCGGGGCATTTCTGGGTCTTCTGGGTACATTTTCAATATCAACAAAACCTTTCATTACAGAATGAAAATATTTGAGAAGCGATGTGTAGGGGGAGAAATTAGGCGAATACTCTTTTTAAAGTACTCAGAGACATATCTAGGATATAAATACTGTAATAATAATAATAAAAACAACTTTTGTTGAATGCTTAATACATGCCAGACATTCTTGCATGGTATTTATATAAATTATAGCATTTTATTTTTGGCACAACCGGATGAGAATAGATATTATTATTATTAAACCCTTTTATTGATGAAAAATGAGGCAGAGTGAGGTCAAGTAACTCAACCAAGGTCATATGAGTAAGCAAGTGGCGGAGCTTGGACGTGACTCTGGAGACCGTTTCCCAGTGGACCGCCCGCTCCTTTCATCGTGCTCCTCCAGTGGACGCAGGGCATGCTAGCACGAGTGTCTAACACGAAGCTCTCAAGGTCAAAATGATGGACACAAAAACAAAACTATCTATTCCCAGGATGATTATGACATTCTGGACAGGCCTCAAATTAAACAGGCAGAACTAACACAATCGGTTTCAGGCCGGGGCTTGGCGGAAAGGCAGTCCTGGTTAGCTGGTCCAGGGAGTGCTTCTTATGCTCCGCTGAGCAGGACCTGTGCATGTCTGAAGGATTTGCATGCCCAAATCTGCAAACACTGCATGAGGCTTGTTCCCAAGGCAACATGCACCTCTGGGCTCAGGTGGCCTGAGAAGGATGGGGAGAAAGCCACAGTAGAGGCATTTCTGTTCCTGGGGACCCTCTGCCTCTTTCCCAAGCCACACTGCCACCTGGCCTGGCCATCTGCGGGCAGGGGCAGCAGCACTTTGCGGGCAACCCTTTCATCAAAAAGCTGCATCTCCTGTGTTCTCGCTGTCAACAGTTCTAGACCCCTACTGACCGACAGGGGTGCTCGGATCCCGTCTGGCTGTTGTATCAGCCGAGGCCAAAGAGGGTCACGGCCGTTTAGAATTTCCCTCTAAGTGAGTTTTAAATGAAAACTTCAAGTTTCTAAATCAAACACTGATTCACTTGTCTATGACTGAGACACACATCCCCTTGCAGCTCAGAACAATGACAGAACACGGGGACGCTGACCTCACCTTTGCCTCAGACACACCAGGTGCCTCATAAAGCGCAGCACACCCCAGAGGCTCCCAGAAGAGCTGGGACTGGGGTGGCGAAAATGCACCGTCGACTCTCTCACTTTGGTTTACTCCGTCCCGGTTCTCATTCCCATCCCTCCCCACTCCACTTCCATTGTATTCATTAGCTCCTCTCCTTCCTCCCAACCTTTAAGCTGTGCTCCTCACAAACCAACCTTTAGATGTCTTCTCTCTTTATCCTACATAGTGCCTCGGGTCCTATTATCCATGCTCATGGCCTCAAATAACTTCTCTTCACTTGCACATCAAACTCAGCCCAGACTACTCTTCATACCTACACATCCAGCTACCTGCCAGACGTGTTCCCCTTGCACGTCCCACAGGCATCTCAAACAAAAGCACCAAAATGGCTACTTTCTCAACCATATCCCACAGCTTGCTGGGGCCTCTCCTTTCACAGTCCCCATCTTGTTACCAAAGCCAATACAGAGGAGCAACCTTAGACGCCTCCACCTGTTAGTACCGAGTGCCCGTGATTCTACTTCCTAAATCCTTCCGAATGCTACCTCTTTCCACCTCAGTGCCTTCGTTCTTATTAACGCCTTCTAAATAGTCTCCCCATCTAAAACCTCATTCTTTTCCAACATTCTGCCACCCAGTTCCCCCGAAACAAATGGTCCCTTCTCATTGGTTAATCTAGACACATTCCCAGGGCGGACTGATTGAAACTGGTACCTCTGAACTGGCTGTTTACAGACGGCTTATGTTCTGATGGGTCTGTGGCTATGTCATATAGCTGTCCAATATTCTGAATACCACTCTGATTATTATTTCTTGCTCAAACCCTTTAATGGTTCCCCACAAACCCAAATCATCCAGTCTCTGTAGTGTAGTGTTTCGGTGCCCAAGCCAAACACTAGCTGACTAACCTTTCCCGGCATCTCTAAAGAAGGGCTTCTTTGCTTGGGGTCTATAGGTCCATGCAGGTTTATGGGTAGGAGCAGCACAGTGGGAATGTGTGTGGGGTAGATAACATAAATTCGGATAGAAAAAAGATTATATCTTTGTTTTTGCTAACCTCTATCTGTAATTTAGAATTTCCTTCAATCATAAAAACAGGCAACAAACTACACCAGTATTAGTAATACCTATATTTTGTCACCTATAAAATTATAGAAAATTCCAATTCACAGTAAACTTTAGATAACAAAAAGATTATGTATGCTCCTCACTACAAAATCACAATGGTAATTCTGACTGCTACTGTATCTTATTATTTAATGTGTTAACAAAGATATGACACATATGACATGTGACAAATTTGTTTTTCAGATATTTTGATAACTATACTTCAGTATAATTGGTTTTGTTTTGTAATGTCAAGCATTTCTTTTACTCTGAGAAGGAATCCACACACCAGAGTGCCAAGGAGATCCCTGGCATAATAAAGGCTTAGAATCTACTCTGATGGCTTCTCCATCCACCTACTCAGCACACATTTATCAACTGCTCACTAGGTATCACTCACACGTCATGCTAGGCCCTGAGGACAGGTGAGAAAAACACAGCTCCTTACCTCCAGGCGGGTGAGAGGGTGACCATTTAAATACTGTGTGATGATTGCAATATTAACACTTTACATAGGGAGCCAAGGGGAAGGACATATGACCAAAACCAAGGGCTGGGGATGGCGTCTTAGAGATGACACTGGAACCAGGTCTTAAAGGACAGGTGGGGTTTAGTCAGGTGAAGAAAGAATATAACCATGACACCAAAGGCCATAGTATATACTATGAGTCTGATTACATTTGCTTCAGGAAAGAGAAATAACCTTATGTAGAGTTGAAGGACTGCAAATAAACACAACTGTCTGGTCCTATGTCCAAAGTCTATAGATGGATGGATGGATGGATGGAAGGAAGGAAGGAAGGAAGGAAGGAAGGAAGGAAGGAAGGAAGGAAGGAAGGAGGGAGGGAGGGAGGGAGGGAGGGAGGGACGGACCATCCACATGATACAGTGGGGGGACTATTTTTAGACTAATTTTCCTGTGGTTTTCTAGCTGGATGGCACAAAGACACATTTTTCAGACCTGTTTTCAAAGTTGAATAACTGAGATATAGTGAATGATTTTTACAACAAAATGTATGGTTCCAAAGGTCTTCACACTGGACAGTCCTGGATAGGTATGAAGTCTCTGAACGCCTATGATGATCCTTGACCGCAATATCCAACATAGGGGTCTGCCTCCTCTTGGGAAGAGGTTTTCAGGTCTGACTAATTATCAGGTTGTTGGAAGGCAGGAGGCAATGGCCACCGTCTTCCTAGAACCACGTGCCCTTCTGAGTCTCCTTATTTCCCCAAACAGATGGGGACATATGTTGATTCAACTTTCTCCAATATTAAATTACAGCATGTTTCCTCTTTTTTCATTACAGAAATAAAAAGTTGCAATAAACTTCCTGTCTGTACCTCGCTTCACTTAGGAATTGGAATTGCATTATTACTACTGCAGCGCTCAAATTTGCTAGGAGAAAGCATAATCGATTAATTGCAAGGTAGTTTTGCATCGTTAAACGAAACAATATCTTGCTTTCCCAAATTCCACAAATATTTAATGCTGTCTTAAAAACAAAACAAATCCATTCCCTGTGGTTGGAAAAGGTTATTCCTCTGACTGTTAAAATATTAACCTTGAAACGTCTGCCATCTCCTATTCTATCCCTATGTTTCTCCCATAAAAGTTTCAGGAAACTTACAGTCCTGATGTACAGTTACCACGAGCAGACCTCTATCTGGGAATGATTACGCTTGCATATGGATTTAACTTAGGACAGGAATAAGTTAGCACCTTCCTTTGACCTCTTTCTGAGCAGAATACAAACAGAATCCAGGAATGATGAGTATTTTACAGCAGCTGGCTTCCACAGGTGGCAGGATGGGCTTGGACACATGATGGGTCTAGTCAGTCAGCAAGTGTGAGTTTTGGAAGTGAGCATCTGCCAGTCTTATTATTAACTGGGAGTTGAGCTGTTTTTATGAACTTCTAGCCTTGAGAACTTAAGTGCATTTTTGAAACAAATTCACTTGCAATTTAACTGAAATATAAAATACTGTTTTTCTTGTATTTTCACATCCTTCAATGACTGGAAACAGTTGAAAGCCCTGGAGAGATGGTCCTTCTGACCCCCCACCCCGCCCCCATACCCCAATTCAACTAGTGAGAGTTTCCTCCTGGATCCAAAATTTCAACCTCTAGCCAGCTGCTATGTGAGAAATATGGCGACCATTATGACTACAAACAAAGACTGGCATTTTCAAAAGTCCTCTCTGGGTAATGCTACTACAGATCAATATTCTGAAAATACATTTTTAAGAACATAGTTCTTGTTTTAAGATAATTGTATTCAGAGGTTACAGAGATACGGATGAACATATTGTCTCTAATATATCTCTAATTAACATATTGCAGGCAAGTTTAAGTCAAATGTCTCAAAGTTTATCAAGAGATTCTAAACCCAGGAGGATTCTACTTGAGGATTATAGGTCCTGGGCCCCGTGAGAACTGGCCACACAGCGGGCTCATTTCACTGCACCCAGCAGATGTCTCCGTTCAGCACTAACTGTAAAGCTCTAGGTTCGCACAGTCCAACAGGAATATAAAGGCATATATGCAATTTAAAATCTTCTAGTAGGTACGTTAAAAAAGTATAAAGAAATGGATAAAATTATTTTTAACAATATATTTTACTTAACCCAATATATCTAAAATGTTGTCATTTCAACATGCAACCAATACAAAAATATTAATGGAACATTTTACTTTTTTGGGGAGTGGGGTACTAAATTTCTAAAATCCAAAGAATACTGTATATTAATAGCACATCTCAATTCAGATTAGCCTCAAAGAACCACAAGTGGATGGACAGTGCAGCTCTATCCTATTCAGGATGGACAGATGGACAAATGGTGCCATGGGAATACAAGAGCCACATAAATTCTAGGGTGCTTAGACACATTCTAAACCATGGTCCCGTCACAGTTGCAGGGACTGGTGCTTTCGAACGTGTTTGTGTAAGATTCTAGCACTTGTAGCAGAAACTCGCAAATGCTAAATGTTTTAATCTTTGTCTTTCTGCATGTTGCATGTACAGAAAACTGGTCTTGGTGTCAGTGCTGGACACTCCTACTCCAATGCATTGGAGAATAAGACAGACAGGCTCACCGAGTCACAGGGTTATAGTACTGTTAGCTCCTTCCCAATGTTCTACTTATATTTTAATCTAACTTATCTTTTCTATAAATATTATTGAGTACTTCTAAGTACAAGGCCCTAGAAGTATTGATTTTAAGAACAACACCCCCCAAAATAGGTGGTAAATATATTTAACTATGCAATCAGCTTTACTTACTTTCTATGCAGCACTCAAGGACAGCATCAATTTTAACTAGAAGTAGAACAAACCTACAAATTCTTCCGTTTATACAGATTCTAACCAATTCTAGCCTTTCATTTTCAAAAAATATGTCTACTTACTTGCAGTATTACAGTGATTACCTTAGACAAATGTTCCTTTACAGTTTCGTTGTCTCTCTTCACTATCTCCATCATTTCTTGGCCACCAAGGTAGGCAACATTAACTATATTCAAACAAAAAAGGTCAAACACTTAGAATATACATAACACACACAAATTAATTGTAGTAAATTCTCCCCACCCCACTTTTTTGGGCAGTGCTACTGATGTGAGATGTCAGCGAGGCTAAGACAGCCACATGAGTCAGGCAACACGCATCGTTTCTGGAAACAGGAGCACGTCCTACAAAAGACCCTCCGCTCAGCCTCGCCTGGCTTTCTCAAAGCAACGTTTAGTGGTGTAACGACCGAATGTCAGGTACCTGGCAGCTGACGTGTGTGACTGCACCCGATCAATGTATTTTTTGATTTAAGGATTAGAAGCACACGTTTTTACAGATAAATCCTGTATACCAGGGAAACTTTATGCAGTTACTGATGTGAAACTATCCTGGCAATTTTTAAAAAGAACCCAACTAAAAAAATGTTTATTTAAAAATAGGTTTAAAGGCTCTTAAGAGTTTTTAGTGAGGTTAGTTCATTATGCTGACTGCAAAATGAACAAAGTCACCCTCATTTTCAAGATGTCAGATGAACTAGGAAAGAGAAATAAATCCAGATAAGATAAATTTTTGTGGCTTTGTTGTACTGGTATAATAAAAATTTTCATTTTATATCTGCTGCTTCAATTCAATTTTGATTGATATTACATATTATTGTTACTTTGTTTTCTTTTTTGTCATCATCTGCCCATTATATTTTTCCTTTCTTTTATTTTCAATCTTTTGTCATTTTGTTTTTTGTCACTTGAAAGCATAAGTAGACTTCTTTAAAAATGCCATTTGAAAATCTCTCTCTTAAATAAAAGGACTAAATATATTCACATACAAGGACATAAAAGACAGATGGTTTGACTCGGGTCATCTTGTTTTGTATATGCTTTGCTTTCTTGTTATTTGACTCTTCTTTCCACCCCTTTCAGTGTGAATGATGAGTTTTCCTTCCCTACTTTTAAAAAAAATTTCTTTTCAATAATAGTTTCAAAGGATAAATTCCATTTTTATTTGAGTGGTTAGCCGTACCTAAAATGTAATACTTACTTTTTTTTTTCTACTGCTGTCTGGAACTAATCAGTGTCTATAATCTCTCCATCCAAACAAGGCAGGCCCTTAGCATACCTGCGCTTTCCCCATGCCTTCCTCCCACCCTGCCTCCTCTTTGAAACTAAGAAATAAACTCCTATTGTAAAGGCAGTTGTCTGTGTATCTGTCACTTTAGCATACCTGATTAAAACCATTCTGGACAAATTTTAAAACAGAGAGACAGAACTGATACTAGAATTATTATACAAATAAAAATGTGAGAAGACATAAGACCTAAGACTTCACCAACATCAGGAAAGAGAAGTGACATCCCTACAGAGTCTACATATGCCAAAAGAATAATCAGGGAATTTTGTGGGCAACTTTATGCCAAGAAATTCAACAACTTATATGAGATGGATGAAGTCTGCATAAAGACACAAATTTTAAGCTTACTTAAAAAGAAAAAGATTAAATAAATAATTTTATATTGATTAAAGGAATGAAATTTGTAATTTAAAGACTCTCCACAAAGAAAAACCCAGGAAAAGATGACTGCACTGGTCTATTGTACCAAACATTTAAGGAATGATAGTGATTCTATAGAAACTCTTCAAGAAATGACTACACATACATGGCTGTTTGATTTTTGACAGGTAGCCTTTTAGAACAGCAAAAAACTGGTGGTCTGTGGTAGGCAGAATTCTAAGATGACACAAATATTCATTGCCCTTCTATAATCCCCTCTTTTTTGAGCGTGGGGGGAATCTCTTGAGTATGATGACCTATTACCCCCATGACCGGGTCATATGACATCGTGGAGATGACTTAAAAGGAGATGACCCTGGTGGGCCCTAACCTAATCACCCCAGTCCTTCAAAATCTGAGTTTGCTCTGGCTGGTAGCAGAGGAAGTCAGAGATTCAAAGCACTGAAAGGATTAAAGGCGCCACTGCTGGTTTGAAGATGGAGCTCAGATGGAAAAGGAATTGAGACTGAACTCTAGAAACTGAGAGGGACTCTGAGCTGACTGCCAGCAAGAACACGGGGACTTCCGTTATAAAACGACAGGAACTGCATTCCACCAGCAACCCGAATGAGCTCAGAAGTGACTCCTGGATATGCAGAGGCACAGGGAGGCTTCCGAGATCCAGGTGGTGATGATTCCTGGGCTGGGTAAGTTTGCTTTATGCTAATTCGTGGAGGTAAACATTTATGTAGTGTCATTGCTTAATTAGAAAAAGTTAAAGAATTCAAATAACTTGTAAGGAATCACATTTCTATTTCTATTTATATATATTTTTAGTCTACAGCACCTGGTCTTCCTAGGTGGTCTCCCATCCGAGTACTAACTAGGCCTAGCTGACCTTTCTCAGCTTCCAAAATCAGACGAGATCAGGCATTTTCAGGGTGACATGGCCATAGATGGAATCACTTTTCTAAAAGTAAAATTTTCATTTTGAATGTACCTAACCCCACCTTTATGCCTACTCCTTTTTTGGCGGGGGGAGGGGGTCTGATAATTTCTCATTTAAGCATACTTAAAAATAGAAAGTAGAATAGCAGCTGCCTTTCCAGAAATTGCCTAAAGGAAGCCATCTTTTTCATTCCTCAGAAATGCTCATAACACGACACAGTGGTCAGAAATAATAATACCAAATAGAAGTGTAATTTCCTAAGGGGAAAACACATTTCTCTTGGCAATGACCGTCAGCAGCATTCCTGGAAACCCAGCAGAATCAGAGTTTTGAGCACCACGGTGAAGGAAATATCTAGTAACACGAGTAATGGAAACAAAAACATGAAGGAAAGAGAATGGCCTAGAAGAATGTTGTTTATTTTGTTTCATTAAAAATCTAGATACAGGTGCTAAAAATATTCACCGAGGGGTCTAACATTCTATTTTATTTACCACCATCACCTTCTGCAATCTGCTTAATGTGGTCGAGTAGCTCACGGTTTGAAATAGCTGAGTGAGGGCTGAAGTTACAGATCAATAAGATATTCCTCTCATAGGTCAAGTGGTATCACTAAAGTTTTTAAGTACACAAAATCCACAATAGAAGGCTGCCTTCTGTTTAGCGCCATTGTCTATCGTGATGTCATTTTGTCTATCTGAAAAAATCCCAACTCGTCTTTAAATTCAATTTTGTTTCTATCCTCCCTTACTTACCTCGGCAGAACTAATCTCTCCTTTCTTCATACCACTCAGGCCCTGTATCTGTGCTCACGATGGCCCTTCCTGTCATGTTACAGTCCTCAGTTGTCTCTCCTACCACGCTGGAAGTAACTTAAAGGCAGGAACCGTATTTCATTTATTACTCTCTCTGGTGCTCATCTGAGGGCTTGGTTCATGGCGGGTATCAGTAAACGTTGTGAAATGAAACAAATGGGAAGGGACTGAGGGAGAAAGTACCTGGTCTGGTGTTTTTTTTTCAGGGGGAGGGAGGTCTAGAGAAAAGCTCGTTGCCTCCTTTGAAGTCATGTGAGAGCTGCCATCTCAATGGAGACCAGAGCTGGAGGCTGAAGTGTATCAGCCTTGGTAAGCCAAGCTGTCACGGACTGGTATAAAACTAAGACAAATCACTGCAGGTAAGAGGGAGAGTCTAAGAGCTCCTGATGAGACTGCCCCAAAACTAGGTCACGTAATACACTGGTCACAGCATCAAAAGAAAATGCAGTGGCAAGTCAAAACCCAATCAATGATAAAATAGGAGGACTGGGGGAGATGTATGCATAGCTTTCTGCAGTAGGACTTGTGGGTGGGAAGCCAGGTTTCCTGCAAGTAGAATGCCCCAATGTGTTTGGTTTTGCTATTATATTGAGGAGACAGCTGTTGGAGCTGCAGCAAAGGGAGTTGCTGGAGATGGGCAGTTGAACTAGGTGAATAGTGAAGGTGGGAAATTTGCCATAGGTGGGTGGGTACACTGCAGTGTAAAATACGATTATTATTCTGACCAAGATATTACTTCTAGTCAGAGCTGCTCAGGCTCAGTTAAGGCTAGGCACTCTGAGGAGCATAAACAAAGAATTTTTTTAAAAGATTAAGCAGAATTAGACACTCTCAGAAACCAACAAAGATGACGTCTTCTTATAAGGGGGAGTTCTCTGATAGTTCTTTCTTTTTTCCCCAGATTGTCTTCCACCTTTTCGTAAGAGTGTCAAATGTGGCCTTTAACAATGTGAAAACCAGACCTAAAGCAGCAATTCTTCCATTCTAAAATTTCTCCAGAACTTAGAGAAATGTTTATTACTCACACAATGTGTTATGTGTTTCTCCATAAGCCATGACTTTGGTTATTGTAAACATCCATTTAGTCTGCAAAAAGGCAATCTTATCTATGTGACAATGAGTACACTAAAGTGGAAAACACAACTTAAGGTATATGATTTTTAAAAATGGTAATGAATTTTAAAGTGGCAGATAATTAAAAAACATAATTTTCTTTAGAAAGCAAGTGGAACCTTCAAGTCATTTAATTCTAAAATAGAGATGATAGTCTAGTACTATCTCTAATCACCTTTTCCCCTAAATCTTAATGGTGACCAGGCACACACACACAAAAATCTATGCCTTCCCTGCTGAATTTTAGGCTAACTATCCATAAATCATTAAAATTGTAGTTGGCTTTTATAAAAGGATTTTCCTAAGCTACGCACATAAATGAGAGAATAGGTAACATGGGAATCTGGTTTTGTCTCATTCAAAAAATTATTCTGGGATTGAGTTAAACAAATTATGAGAAGAACTTCGTGATTCTTTAGTGAAGCTTATGTGTCAGCTCTCTGAATAGTTCAGTTCCTTTCATATCACTGTACCTATTTTAAAGTTATTTCTATATAGATTAAAGGAAAGAAATATTATGAAAGTTTCTTTCACAAGAATGTAATGTAACATACCAGGAATGCCCTTTTGTCTCTGTACTATGTTTTTCTTGTTAAATGACGAAAGGAATTAAAACATTGATTTGGCCTAACAAAAAGACCCTAGAATATTTTTCAAAGTTAATTATCTTGACCTGTGATACTGCTAAAATATACTTGCTTTTAAGCTTTGATCAGAAAATCCCATTTAGCTGTCTCAGTGAAAAGTCCATTTCTCATGAAATCGGACATCTATTCTAAAGAAAATATGTACTAGATATTAATTTTTTTTGTAGTATATAATTTTAATTCCAGAATTAAAATTAACGAACAAACCCACATAAGTTCTTTAAAAATAATACTTGAAACAATCTCGTTACATAAATTGAACAGATGAACCCTGTGGTAAAGTTCATAAAGTATGCTAAGTGGATGAGGGCTACTCTTCCCTGGATGCTGGATAGGAAATGATGTTTCACCACTTAGTCTGGTGTAGAAGGCGAATGCACAGAAGCTCAGCCTAAAGGAAGGGACATGACATCTTCGCCAAAAGGGCAACAACATTGGAAATACTTGCATATTTTGGTTCCTTGAATTTTTCAGACCTTACTACAACAACAAAAAAAATATGTGTATACACTAAAGGATACAGAAAATCAGTTTCTACCCAGACAGGGCAGGATTTATTATCTACTACTTGGACGGGCAAACTTCCTCCCTTTGTTTCTGTAAGATTTCTACTGAAGCACAGACGTTACATAATGAGTAAACATTGCAAGGCCTCCTAAAAGTCGAACTGGTGTGTTAAAGGTCATTGTCTGATTGACCGTCAAGCCACAGAGAAGCAGGTCTGTGGTGGGAAGGTCTGGATGGCACAGCTGTGACCACCGAGAAAGACTTTGGATCTGTGTCCCTTTCTCTTAACAACCCCTCTTTTTGTATAAACCTGAAAATCATGCCACTGACTCAAGTGGCCGGTCTGAATATTGACTGCTTTTACCATTCATGGGCTATAGGCTTGGGCGGGTTACACCATCATCTGCAAGGGCCAGTGTCTTATACTGTTCTCTCTAGCTGGGACCCTCTTCCATTTGTACTAAGCAAGGTAACAGGAATCACTTAAGAGATGACCAGGGCAAGACTGAGCAAAGGTGGCTTCTGTGGTAGTTGCTGCAAGAGGAGCCCAGGGTGACATGAGATCCAGAGGGAACAGGTGGGAAGAGATTGGCTAGGATGATCAAGATGCTTGGTTAAGGATCATCCTAGGGTCGCTACTGGGAGACTGAACCAAGAACCCTGGGAAGAAAGAAGACAGGTAATTCTTGCCTCCTTTCCTCTTAACCAAGATTATATAGACTGAATGGGTAATGGGGAAAAACCCAGAGGCCACTGAAGTACTGGCCAGATCTAGAAAAAAAGAGAAGAGCAAATCGAAGGAAGAGATGTCAGAAACGGGGGCTGTGCTCCACAAGTTCGTTTACAAGCTGGTTGTTTGGAACAGAGATGAAGCGATGTGGCTGTGTTCAGTTTGGTTTCAGAGCCTATTTTGCACATCGTATAGCTCTACACTAGTTGTGTGGGAAGGGCAACCCAGGGTTCCCCAAGCAACAATGTGGCTGGAAGGACTGTGTCCTGTGTGCAAACTATCTTGCTCCCTGATGCCTATAGGTGAAGCTGCAGGAAGATGCAGTAGGTCAGTCACTGCAGCTGAAAGGAAAACTCCCTTCTGTCAAGTGCAGCTTATGAAGCCTACTTCTCTAAGATGGTGTTTATAACTCTGGTGTAGAAAACTGGAAAAAACCTTTAATAGTCACCTGTTTTAATTAAAAATATTAAACATTTGATTATGTCATATTTAATGTATTACACTTACTCCTCCATGTCCATAGGCTTTGCTTCTTCAGAGTCAACTAGCCTCAGATCAAAAATATTTTTTAAAAATCCCAGAAAGTGCAAAGAAGCAAAACTTGAATTTGCCATATGCTAAGCACTATGCTGAATCTATCCAAAGGAAGTGAGGGGCAGGCATACCCTGCTGTAGCCTATATGAAAATATAGGTTATATGCAAATATTACACCATTTTACGTAAGAGACTTTGGCATCTGAGGATTTTTTTTTTTTTTGGTATCTGTAGAAGGCCTGGAACCAATCCCTTGCAGATAACTAGACATAGGTCATTAAATACACATAAAAAAACAAATAAAACTTTCTTATATCCCATGTCCTGCTTTGGGTTTAGAAAATATTTCTAAGGAGGCACAAGGAAAACACACAGTTTTCTACCTAATGCCTATCAGAAATCCAGATGTTTTGGGTAGAATGTCCTATAAATGTTTATTAAACCCTGTTGGTTGATAATATTGTTGAATTCTTCTATATTCTTGCAAATTTTCTGCCTTGCTCTATCAATTATTGAGTGAGAGGTATTTATATATCCAAATATAACTGGATTTGTCCTTGCAATTCTATCAGTTTTTGCTTCATATACTTCGTAGCCATCTTATTTAGAGCATATACATTTAGGATTGCTGTCTTTTTGATAGAGTGACCTTTTTATTACTATTACGTAATGTTCTTCTTTGTCTCTGGCAATGTTCTTTACTTTGAAGTCTATTTTATCTGATACAGGTTGCCCCTGATATTAGAAAGTAGAATGTTCCTATGAAGACTTTCCTAAGCCAAATGGCAGAAAGTGAAGAATATCTTTTGCTTTCTTAAAGTTTGCATTACACCACCTCGCTTTTATGAAAGAACAACATTAGTATGGTATCAGTTTTTTTTTTTTAAAGGCAAAAATCCTTTTTGTATTTCTTCTGGTTAGCGAAAACAGGTCTTTTTAAAAAGCAAAGTGGTGTAACATGAACTTTCAGAAAATGGGGGATACCTGTATTGACACCATCATTCCTGGTTCCTTTTGATTAATGTTTGCATGATATATATTTTCCCATTCTTTTACTTTCAATCTACTTATATAATTTTATTTAAACTGAGTTTTCTTAGACAGTATATAGTTGCTTTTTTTTAAATCCACTCTGCTAATCTGTCTTTTAATTGGTGCATTTAGGCCATTTACATTTAATGTAATTATCAGTATGTTAGAGCTTGAATGCCATTTTATTATTTTGTTTTTGCTGTTTTTTGTTCCTCTGTGCCCTTTCTCTTGACTTCCTATGTGTTACTGAATATATTTTAGAACTCCATTTTTATTTACCTACAATGTTTTTGAGTATATCTTTGTATAGGCTTTCTAGGTTATTCTAGGTATTACATTACATATATGAAATTTAATACAATCTACTGGTGTTGACATCAAGTGAAATTTGGAAACCTTTCCTTTTTGTTCTTTTACCCTCTCCATTTTTAATATAATTGTCTTATATGCTTCTGTATACATTTAGAACCATATCAGTGTTATAACTTTTGCTTCGACTATTCAAACATAATTTAGAAATCTCAAGAGATTTTGATGAAACCAGCTGTCAATCAAATAGATTTTCTTCTTTGAATAATGTATGATTTCTCTCTGGGTACTTTGAAGACATTTGCTTTGTTTTAATTTTCAAAAGTGTGATTATGATGAGTCTTGGTCTGGTTTTGTTTTTTCCCCTATTTAGAGTTCTTCCAACTTCTTGAATCTGTAAGTTTATGTATTCTACCAAATTTTGGAAGTTTCTATTTTTATTTTTCTATTTTCATGTTTACTGATTATTTCTTCTGTTCTCTCTACTTTACTGATGAGCTTATTCATTTTTTAAAGTTATTTATTTATTTTTTATTTCAGTTAATATATTTTTCAGTCCTAAAATTTCCATTCGGTTTTTGTTTATATCTCTTTCCTGAGACTTTCTATTTTTTCATTAGTTTCAAACATGTTTACTAATTGTACACTTGAAACATTTTTATAATGAATGCTTCAAATCTTTGCCCAATAATTCTAACATCTCTATCATTTTTGTGTTGACATCTATTGTCTTTTTCAATTCAAGTGGAGATTCTGGGTTCTTGCTATGACAACCAATTTTTAACTAAAACACAGACATTTTGGATATTATGTTATGATACTCCAGATCATTTTTTCCCTCTAAAAGTGATTATTAAATATTTTATTAAAAGTGATAAAATTTGAGAAATACTGAAAATCAAAAGGCAAATGTGAGATGCCAAAATTGGTAGGATCAAAATGATGAGAAAGTAAGAGGTCAACCTGGACTAAACAAAATTTTTTTAAAAATTAAGTTTAGTGGGGTAACATTGGTTAATACAATTATATAATTTTCAGGTGTACATTATAATTTGAAATCTGTATATTCTATTGTGTGTTTACCACCCAAAGTCCAGTTTCCTTCAGCTGCTATATATTTGAACTTTCTGTTTTAGTTTTTTTTCTTTTTATCTTTTCCATCAAGAGAAGTGGACAGAAGAGGCCACTTCATACTGCCAAGTATGGTAGAAATCTAGGTTCTCTCTCCACTTGGTCTGCTGACACCCAAGAGGTGGAGGGGCTCTTCATTATTACTGGGCAGGGGTAGGATTGCCTTGCTACTTCTCATGTGACCCCCACGAATATCATAGGGATAGGGGTGGCAGTGGCCCTATTACTGCCAGGCAGTGGTGAAAGTCCTGACTCTCCGCTCAGCCTCTTCCAGACACCACCCTAGTGGGGAAAGAGAGGGGCGCCTCATTACTGCTGGGTTGGGGATGAAGTCCAGGCTGCCCACTTGGCTTTGCTGGCATGGGTGCGAATAAGGCCACAGTTCTTTGTTACTGTGGTGATTGGCTAGCTTAGAGTGGTTATCTAAGTTTCTTTTAGAAAGGTTTTCATTTTCCTGGTCCTTTGGCTGTTGTTGGGGCTTTTTTGGGTCTATGCTCATTGCTGTTTCTGGGTTCTGGCTCCAAATCTAGACCAAGTGTGGTAAAAACAAAAAACAAAAACAAAACCCCCCAGAGACTCTCCATTGCATTGTTCTTTGGTTCTAGGGTCCTTGCATAGTCTGTTTTATTCTCCCCTCTTTCATATGCAGGGTTTTTAGTACTTAGTAGGAAAAACATAGAAAAGTACATCAATTTCATCTTCCTAAAAGCAGAAGTCCTTGGAGAAAAATAGAGTCATTAACTAGTGAATACTTTTTATAATTATGTCTATAGGGTAAAAAGAAAAATACTAAAGGAGAAAAAAATATAAAAGGAAATAAGATGACTTACTGAAGCATAAGTGGAGTCATTTTATATATGTTTGCCAGAATTTCAAGTGATTTCTGTTTGATGTCAAATAATTTCCAAAGGTGTATTGGCCCTTGAGATCATCTAGTCTACTCATGATCAGTGAGCAAGATCAGAGAAGGGAAAGAACTATGCTAAGGTCACAGAGTGAGTCTGGGGCAGAACTAAAGTGAGAGTTGAAGGGTTCTGCCTTACAGTCAGTGCCATTTTCACTTACTAGGCCATCTCTTTTTTTTTCTAAGAAGAAAGGATGATATGCTGGACCAGAAAGTTTTTAAGGGATACCTCCAACTTCAATCTTTGGTGATTTTTATAACTATCCTGAACCTTGCTTCCCTTCTCCCTATTTCATCTTCTTCCACTGCTATGCTAAGGCTAGAAGAAAGAATGGGGATTGAGGAGAACATAAAGGGAAAAAAAATCCACAAATACAGAAAACGTACTGGTTGTATTTGTGATGACTGCTTCTTGCTACATATTTGGAAAAATACCTCCCATACAATATGTAGCTGTACAATATAAAGATTGGACTGTGACTTGTTTCTGAATTCACTATCACATGATCTTGTGGCACTCTTAATGCAGATGAACAAGGTAAACTTTATTTGGGAGTCCTGCCTTTATGATTAACTGGGACAAAAGACAATGGCAACAGTTACGGTAAACAAAGGCTTAGCATAGTGGCAGATTGCCTGAGTTGAACACTACTTACTAGTTGCATGGCTCTGGGCAAATCTCTGTACTTCTACTATGTACAGAGACATACCTTTTCTGTACCTCAGTACCTTCACCTGTAAAATGGGGTCAGTAACAATAACTAAATCTTATTAGTTCTGAGAAATACAGGTAAAATCTTAGAATGGTGCCATGAGCTGCTGTTGCAACTGGCGTCGTATCATTCATTTGAGCCTTATTTTAAATAAAATACTAGATAGGCAATTTGTATATATTATCATTAGTCCTAGCATAATCTTTTAAAGTGTGGTATGTAATTATACCATCTTATAGGTTAAGAAAGCAAGATCATTTTATTATGAAAATCATTTATAAATACAGTGTACATTCATATTAACTAAAAAGAGAGAGTACATTTAAAAACAATGTTTGAAGCCAAAAGTAAAGTAGCAAAAACATTCCTTGGCACATTTAGAAAGTATAATCAGCAAAGCACCCAGTATTATAGTACCATGACTATTATTTATTACTTTTTAAATTTAACCCCCTCCAAAAACATTTATGGAGGAAAATAAAAGCAGAGTCTGTTCACTCTATGGGAATATTGGGCCTGGTTTCCTAGGGCTGCTTTTTGCAAAATTCTCACACCAACTAACATGGCACACCTTTGATTCACATAAGGACTCTGTACATACTCTGTACAGAAGAATCCTTCCTCACCAATTCTGCAGCTGGAGTGGAGAATCAACAGAATAAGGTTTTAAATTAAAGCTTAAAGAGCCTTTTCTATCTGTCATACAGAACTCTCCTCACTCTATTCTCATTTTATTTCTAGTTTTAAACTTTGAGAAGAAAAAAAACCAACACAAAATTCCTTGCTTGATATTCATTCACCCACTGTCTGAGATTATTCTCTTGCCACTTTCTGATACAAGAATAAACCCATTAGTTTTAAAATGTGCTTACCAATGCAGAAAGGTTCCAACACATTCTGGAGTAAAAATTCATTCTGCACGTTCATTATCTGACAGCTCGTCCTGAGCATCCAGGACTTAATTATATCCGGACATGGTTTAAGTAACAAGTAGCTAAAAACATTTAAAACATATCGAAGCCAGCACAAGAGCGGAGTAGCGATCCTGCCATTGGGTGACTCAGATATTCTCTCAATTGTTGGAAAGAGCAGGATGGAGCGAATTATCTACAAGAAAAAGCATATTTTGATGAGAAGTTTTCTTAAGGGATAATCTATTGATTTATTGTTTCTTGTATCGACAAATGACTGGGTTATGGAATACGACTAAAGATCGGATGGAGAATCCCCATCCACTGTCATCTCATCCCACAACCGATCTGGGTAGGATATAAGGATGTCTCTTGAACTGTTAATTTTCAGAGTGAGGAGGAAGTCAGATTGCTAGATAACTTCTTGGTTATGACGGCAATTCAAAATCTCTTGGAAGGATTGATGAAAGAAGAAATTAATGTACCATTTTAGTAGTTATAACAACTCGATTCACTAATGATACCAGAAGAGTTACATAAAAAACTGTTTCTAACCAGCATTTCTTTTACTGATTATATTTGGAGATAGTTCCTTTTCAAATAGGTCCTCTACTCCTTAATCTTACCAGCCCAAGATAATCTCTAATAGGACCAAATAGATTTCTAACAACTGATTCAACCTTAATAAAGTGTAGGTCGGGGGGGGGGTACAAGTGAAGCTAGAAATTTCCACACAGGAAAATGTTTAAGGACAAAAATATAATTTCAACTCAATTCATCAGAATATCAAAGAATGTATTTTAATAATACTCCAGAAGAAAAAAAGGACATTGCTAAAACATTTTAAATTTAAAATTTACCATTATTTACCAAATTAATATTTAAAAAATTAATATATAGAAACAATTTCTATGGGGGATCAGAAGTCAAAATAGTTAAGCATACTCACTATCAAAAGAGTAACAAAAATGGAATAGATCAACAATGTTAACAGGTTATAGAATAGATCAACAATGTTAACAGGTTATAGAAGAGAAAATGAGAATGAACACAGTGGTTTCACTTTTTAAAAAATCTTTTAAATTGTTAAGTCTAACACTTGTACTGAAAAGTGTATAAAATATAAATGTGACATTTAACAAATAATTCATAAAATGAAAAGGTATGTGTGTCAAGAAACAAAACACTGCCAGTATGGCATCTTCCGGTCACAACTCCTTCTTCTGCTTAAATCTTAGGTAACCTCTATCCTGACTTCTCTCCTTTGCTTTGTATCAATACTCATCATTCATTAATATTATAATCACTTTCTTGTTTTGCTTTACATTAGTACTTCTCATCCTGCTATATAGACTGATTTATGTCTCCCCCAAATGCATATGTTGAAGCCATGACTCCCAACATGACTGTATATAAAGATAGGTAATTAAGCTGATAAGGATATGGCCGATAGGATTAATATCCTTATAAGGACAAACCACAGAGAGCTCACCCTCTCTAAGCACACACAAAGACAAGGTCCGGTGGTCTGGTGAATGCACAGTGAGAAGGTGGCCATCTACAGTCCAGAAGTCTCACTAGAAACTGACCATGCTAGCATGCTGATCTTAGACTTCTGGCCTCTAGAACGGTGAGAAAATATGTCAGCTGTTCAAGCCACCTAGTCTATGGCATTTTGTGGAGGCAGTTTAAGCAGACTAATATATATCCCTGAATATTACAGTTAATTTCTGTTAATGAACTTTATATATAAAGTTTTTATGTTTTATATAGTTTGTTTTTAAACTTTATATAGTGTATATTTTATTTCCTTTAATAAGATTCATCCATGTTGATATATAGAGCAATAGCTTATTATCTTTGCTACAGTTTTCCATTGTATAAACATACCACTATTTATTTATTTTATTGATAGATATTAGGGCTGTTTTCAATCCAGAGATACTATAAATATGCTATATGAACATTATTATACATGTCTGTTGATGCATGCGTGCAAGTATATCTGTTGACTGTATCACCTCAAAGTGGAAATGAAATGCTGGGTCATATGGTGTCCATATGTTCAGCTTTAGTAGATAATCCCAAATAGCTTTCCAAAGTAGTTATACCAATTTACCTCCCTACCAATGGACATGAGACTTCATATTGTTGCTTATCCTCACCACAGTTGGTACTGGCAAAAACCATAATTTTGACTAACGTGGTGTACAGCGGTATTTCACTGTGGCTTTAATTTGTGTTCTTCTGATGACTAATAAGGTTTAATAGCTTTTATATGTTTATTGGATATTTTTTACATCTTCTGAAGTACTTATTCAAATCTCTTGAACATTTTTTCTATTAGGCTGCCTTTTTTTATTATTGGTTTGTAAGAGTTCTTTTTTTAGAGACCAGTCCTTTATCTTGTGGCAGTCTTGGCTTGCCTGTTCAACTCTTATTATTTCTATTTTTTTCATAAAAGAGATAAGTTCTTAAGCTTGATGCTATTGAATTTAACAGTTTTTTTTTTCTTTTGTAGTTACTGTTCTTTGTACCTGGTTCAGGAAATTCTTCTCCAACCTCAAATCATGAAGATATTATTTCTTCATTCAAAATGCTTTTTTAGAAATTAAATAATGCTACCTCTTACGTGTTCTACAAAGTGGGTTTTAAACCTTCGGTTGTGTTTAACGTCAGTGCAAGTCTGTTTGTGATTTGCCTTTTCCCTCATGTATTTACATTCCTTCTCTGGATGGGTTGCATTTTCCCATTAGGACCTGAGAGTATAGGTGGGCTATTGTGGACTTAGTCTCCATCATCTTCTACAGTCCTTTTTCATCCTAACCTGCTTGACGGCATTGCCCAAATGGTACAGCTGATTAGGTAGCTCTGAAATTCTGCCTTCATGTCTGTCTCACTAACAGAGAACAAGGATTTGAGGATGAAAACTATGGAGGACTCGTTTCTTTCTAGCCATGCTATCTTCTTGTTTTTCCTTGGTCAGATCTGTCAGCTAAGTACTTAACTATTTCCTGTAGGCTTTTCCTTTGCTCTCAACAATAACTGAGGTATTTTAGTTGTTTCTTTTTTGGTCACAATAATTTGAACTTTGCTAGATCTCCTCCTCTGTTACATAAGTAAGAATGTACTGTTCCCCGAACACCTCTATGGCCTCGATGGTGAATAAAAGACATTCTTTAGGAGCAGGGAGCCACAGCCTTTTCAGATAATTTTTTAAATGCTAGATGGGCAACAGACTGCAAAATGCTCATAATGTGCTTTTCAAATGAATGCAGGGTTTTAGCCAGAATACAGGAGTTTCTGCTACCTTGGCATCTTCTCAAGGACAAAGCTGAAGAGATCCTGGATAGACTGTGCTTAATACAGGCCTTATAAAGCATTCATGGGTACTTGTGACAAGATAAATTGTCTACTCCAGAATGTCAGGGATGGTCCAGAATCCTCCAATCAGAGTTGGCTGCCTGTATTGCAATGAGTTAATACGAAGGCATACAGAATTGAACTTTGAACAATGCAGGGCTTTGGGGTACTGACCCGTCTAATAAAAAATCCGTGTATAATTTTTGATTCCCCCAAAACTCAGTCATCCCTTGGTATCTGTGGGGGCTTGGCTCCAGGATCTCGATGGACACCAAAATCCACAGATGCTCAAGTCCTGTATATAAAATGATGTAGAGTCATGTGTACAGCTGGCTCTCCACATCCAAGGATTCCCAACCACAGATCAAAAATACTGCTTTTGATGAGTGGTTGGTTGAATCAACGGATGGGAAGCCCAAAGATATGGAGGGCTGACTGTATCATTATCCTCGTATAAGAGAACCCACTCAGTTCTAACCTGTGTTGTTCAAGGTTCAAGTGTATAAAGATGCATACCAATCTTAAGAAATTTCTATGAAGTCTGACTAGACAAGAAAAGTCAGTTAAAGAATCATTTCTCTGGATGCTACTTTCATGGTAACTGCATCTCAGTGCACTCAAACACAGAGATAAGGAACGAGACCAGCTCTGGAATCCTGGCACTGCTCTGATATTTGGTTGTCTTCTTCCTCTTCTAGCATGACCCAGGGATACACACAGCATTGCTGATCCAGCAGTAATTGTTGAGGACACAGGGTAAGCAGAGTATATTGTATGAGTATCATAACTCTAGTTCTTCTCAGTTGCAGAAAGCACAAGTGAAGAATCTAGCTTCCCAGAGTCTTCAGGTGTCCTGAACAGGACTCTCTACTTTTGTATTATACAGTGAGTATGCTGCTACTTCATCTTTGCCTTCCTGACTGATGATATTCTTCAGGACCACTCCCAATGGCACAAAATCAAGTGTGACTGCTGTCTGAGAGGTGAAATAGTCTCCTCAGAGTGGCAAAAATTAATAAGTCTAACAATACCAAGTATTAAAGATGTGGGTCAAATGGAACTCTTAACATGATATTAAGTATTAGGCTTTCCTTCTCTGTTTCTCAAAGTACAGACACTGTAGTGTGTGTCTGGAGTTCACATGGAAAGCACATTTTTATCACTTTGTCTAATGTTAGCAGTTTAATTCAGGGCGCTGGCATTTCACTTGGATACCAAGCAGCATGCTTTAAGAGTATGAGAGGTAGAAATGATGAAAAAATCTTTCAGTAACTGGAGCGATGCTATAATTAACCACTGATTTGACACCTACAAATTCAGAATGCTTCACCTACTTTTTGGGTAATTCTAATATCACAAGTCGTTTATTACTATAAGTGCTAACCAATGTTCCTGGACTTGAGACATTTCAAACAGGCGTGAATTCACACAAAGCGATCCTTGGTACTGAGAGAGTCAGGGTTTCTCACGGCCCTGCTGAGGCCTCCCAGCTAAAGGGCTACACGCCCCATCTCACAGGAAGAGTTCTCCCTCAAGGCTGAGAGCAGCCTTCTCGTTCACAGCAAAGACGATGATGAAGAAACTGACTTCTCAGCCTCAGCGGAACTTCAGTCCTACCTGGAGCTGCAGGAATACAGTTTCGTAAAGGAAGCTAGGTGAACCACAGTTTGGTCACAGCAGGCTCCTTGGCAGCCAATATTCTTCAATAATATCTCTAAAAGCTCTTTAGTCTCTTACGTTTAGGTTCATAATCTACCTAAAATGAATTTTTATGTGTGGTGTGAAATAAGGGTCTAATTTTTTTTCCATATGGAAACCTGACTGTCCCAGCACTATTAAGTGCAAAGGCTGTCCTTCCCATTTTTCTGCGGTGACACTTCTGTTGTAAATTCTGTGTATAAGTGAATGGGTCCTTTTCAGGGTTCTATAATCTGTTCTACTGGTTTATTTTTCTAACTCTACTCCAAGAGCACAATGTCTTATTTATATCTTGATATCTGCTAGAGAAAGTTAAACCTCATCTTCTTGTTCTTCAAGAATGTCTTGGGCATTTTGGGCTCTCTGGAGTTCTGCAAACATTTTGGAATTGGCTACTGAGGTCCCACAAACATCTTGCTGAGATTCTGATAGGGATTGCACTAAAATTAAAAATTAATTTGAGAAGTAATATCTTTACAATATTGAGTTTTCCAACCCATGAATGTGGAATAGTTCTCTCTTTATTATAAATCTTCAGTGTGTCTAAAAATGTTTTATACATTTTACATGTAGTCAACATGTACAACTTCTGTCAGATAACTAGATACTTATTTTTTATGCTTTTGTAAATAGAATATTAAAAAATTTTCATTTTCAACCCTCATACACTGCTGGTGGGAATGCAAATTGGTACAAACACTATGGAAATCAGTATGGAGTTTCCTCAAAACAACTAAGAATAGAATTACCATATGACCCAGCAATCCTTCCTCTGGGTATTTCCCTAAAAATCCTAAAAACATTTATCTACAATTATAATATGCACCCTGATATTCATAGCAGCATTATTCTCAGTGGCCAGGACATGGAAGTAACCGAAATGTTCTATGATAGATAGATGACTGGACAAAGATGTGGTACATATATACAATGGAATATTACTCAGCTATAAGACATGATAAAATACTGCCATTTGCAACAATATGGATGGATGGATCTTGAGATAATCAAGCTAAATGAAATAAGTCAGACAGAAAAAGTTGAAAACCGCATGATATCATTCATATGTGGGATATAAAACTGAGAGCAATAAACATGACAAACAAAGACTCATGGACACGAACAGTGAAGAGTAGTTACCAGAGGGAAGCGGGGGAGGGAGGGGGAGGTAGGTAGGAATACTGAAAGAGGTCGAATATTTGGTGACGGAAGGGAATCTTACTCTGGGTGGTGAGCGTACAATGCAATATGTACAGAACTTACTGTTAAATGATATACTCAAAATCTATTTAATTTTATTAATCAATGTCACCCCAATAACTTTTAATAAAAAAATTAAAAACAATTTTTTTCATTTTCTAAATGATTGTTACTTATATATGACATAAATGGTATCTGCATGTTGGTTTTGTGTCCAGCAAACTTGCTAACGTTCCTTATTAGTTCTAATAACTTGTCCATAGATTACTTTTTACATTTAAAAAACTCTTACATTTAAAAAAATTCATGTATAAAAATAACAGCTAAATATAAATGTCAAAGTAATGTGTAGTACTTGTCTAAAGAAAACTTTAAAACCCAAAGGGATATTCCTTTATTCTTCTATTGTAAAAGAAATAAAAATTCTCCTCTTAAACTAATTTATTAATCCAATTCATTCAATCCCAATTAAAATACTAAAAAGTGACCCCTATTTTGAAATTTAACCAATTATATTAATGTTAATCTGAAAAAGGAAATGCACTAATAACCTAGGAATTCTGAAAAAGAAAAAGAAGGGAGTTTAGCTCCATTAAATTTTACATGTTATGAAGCTACAATAGTTAGAACTGTGTGATAGCAGAAAAGAATCGTGTAGTCCAACAGAACAAAAGAAGAGTCTAGAAACTACAGTATCCATACGCTGGAATACTGCACTACTGTGAAACATTAGGTAGACCCACATGTGCTGACCGTGAGGATGTCCAAATCCTGTTTCTTCTTCTAAACCAGCTGGTGGGGGTTATGAGTAGAAGGGCGTTTTAGCAAGCTTCGAATGAACCACTGGAAGCTCTGGAGGATCATATGTTCTTTGGGCTTTTTGTTTGGAGAGTATAAAGATAATTTTGCTTATTTTCAGGTTCCTCAACTATGTCCTATAAGTGATACTTGGAAAATTAGATATCACTGAATAGTGCAAACTCTGCTACTTGGAATTTAACTAATCAATTCTCAATCACATTTTCTCCTCTGGGCAACTTTTAAACAATTTAGTAAATACTCAAACCAACTTCTATCAGGGATTTGGTTAAAAAGATAATTCCAGGGAATAATTGTGAGGCCAGTACATTTAATTCTAATCCCTTACACCTTCTGCATTTACAACAGCACCGCATATGATGAGAAAATATTCAGAACTAGGAGTCTTGGGAATTACAAATTCTTCATTAGGAAAATAAAACTAAATTGTTTTATTGTATTCTGTTTATGAAAGCAGAAAAATATGCTAAAACACGTTTAAAAATATTTTAAATGGAAAAGTTAGAAATAAATGTTGTTGTTCCCTTTCTTCCCGCCGCCAACCCAGCGAACCAGAACAATCAACTAATGAAAATGATCTGTTTCCCAAGAAGTCTGGCAATTTAGTCCTTTACGGCAACTCACTGCTCAATTTAGTTTCAAGTTTCTGCACTTCAAAATAAGGCTGCCTTGTGTTTATTAAAATGTCCTCAAAGATTTAGATAACATAAATGGTTAATATAGTTACTGTCATACTCATAAATGTACCAGAGATTCCATACTAGTTATGTAACCCACAGTACCGAAGGAATTTCAGACTGATCAAATCAGCTGGCAGAAAAAGGAAGCAATCCATTACTTTGTATAAATGATCCATTGCTGTGACCCATGCTAAACAAAACTGCATGCAAGGGAAACTCTAAAAATACATGAGCAACTGTGGCGTTTCATTTGGTTGATCTATATCAATAACTAATTGAGAATTAAAGTGCACTCTGAAACCATGGGAATGTACTGAAACAATAAGGAAGTTCTAGTATGTACTCTGAATGCATCATTGCCTCTCAAAAATATAAGCCCAAAGACTGTTTATCACAACTAATACTCAGTCGATGGAACTGGTTTTCCTCTTTTGCCTTTGGAGAACAACAGTTATTACCTGTTGGGTGAAACTAATATTTTTCCTAGATATCATAATGATAATTTCAGTGAAATTTATTGTCCAAATTTGATCAGATAAGTCATAGTAATAAAAATTTCTTTTATTCATATAGAAACTTATTGGCAAAAAAATCCCGGGGGTCAAGAAAGTGTACCCAATTTTATAACACAGCTGTGCAGAGAAGGTTTCCACATCTGTGTATAAGACAAAACGTTTTCTTACATTACTGTCTCACTAGAGAAAACTTCTAGGCAGGACAATTCACTCTACTCTAAGGAAACATTTTCATATACTGCACATTCTCATCTGAAATCTACCAGAGTCAGCTTTTGATAATGAAGCACAACCATGTTTTCTTGAACAGTACAGGAAAGTAAATATACACATTGGGACTTTTTGTACAGGGTGCTTTTGGGGGGACTAGAGACAGTACTTTGATGTTTACTTTTTCCTGATTTTATTATTATTATTAATCATTTTTTCTGAAAGGAAGTTTGGAAACAATTTGAAGTATAGCCCTAAGGTAAGGAGTATAATGTTCAGGTATGGTTTGTGTGCAATCTGTTTCATTAAATAGGCATTTTTTTTTTTAACAAAGAGTCAAACCTAAAAAATAATTTCAGTGAACTACACTGCTCAGATACCTTATTATGTAGGCCTCCATTTTTCCGGGGTGCAGCAATGAAGCCTATGTCATGATCAGCAGTACTTTAACGTCTTTGAAAGAACAGCATCACTGCTGCTTTCCCTGTTTATCAGCTGAGCCCATCTGCTGCAGAAATAGCAGGTGTTTCCACACTGCACGAGCAGAAAACAAGACACAGCACACCTTGCTTCCTTTTATACGACGGCTCACATTGTTAAGACATGTTAGAGAACAGGCAATATAAGCCAGACAGTCTTCAAAGATGAAGTTGCTAGTAGTCAAACACAGACCTAAAGTTAATCTTACTTTAGTTTATCTCTTCTCCTAAGACCATGTTTTTGTCTCCTTAGGATAAGACAATTCAGCTTATTTAATCATAGGTATGCAGTTTATAAACTGCAAATGCCATTCTATTTTAATGATCAAGAGCTTGCTTTTTGAGATCTCATATTTTGTCTTAATTTCATACATTATTAGGAAGACAGGAAAATACCCCACAGTAATGAAGTGCTCAGAATGATAGTAGTACTGATAGCTCATTATCTTCTAGGAACTACACTAATAAACTTTCTATACGTTATCTCGTTTAATGCACATAACAACTTTATCAAGTAAGTTTCTTCATTCCATAGATGAGAAAATGAAGGTTTAACAACAAAGCAACAAAGATGAGGTATGGCCCCGAGTAGAGCAACTTCAGAGCTCATGCCATTAACCATTATATACACTATACACTTGTATCCAAAAGAATTTCCTAGTAATCATTATTGTTTGGTGACATAATTCCCTATGAGTGAACCAATCACTTCCATTATCATTACAGATAGGCTAATATTTACAAGTGTTTCAAAATAGCCAGCTTCAAAAATAACTCCATATCCTACTAAGTAAAGCATGATATCTCTCAAGTATTGATTACTGTAAAAAAGTTATGCCACTTCAATGTTTTGCTTAAGAGAGATGGCATTCATGAAACTGTCCACTTTTGACATTTTCTATTCATGTGAATTATACTCAGATCTTCTGAGGCTGAGATTCTTCTACACTTTAATTACCTGAATATAAAAAAAGCCATTTCATGCATTCGATCTACATGTAAGGGTTGCTAATTACAAGAATTGCTTGCACATTTGCAGAAATGTTTATATAACTTATGATTACACTTAAACAACTGAAATGCAGCTTCAAATTTTTCCTAGCCCATTCTTCTCAACCTTTGTTATTTTGCACCTTCATATTTATTTTATTTTTAATGCTTAATGCTCTTCTCAGCTTAAAATCTCTTGGAATCCACTTTCCTTTGAGTCTTTCAGATTCAGAACCACTAAGAACTAACGCAGAAAATAATGATACTTAAGGCCCATGCAGATTACTCTTTACAAGCTGCTCTGTAGCACAACAATCTGCTTTAGAGAGCGTGTTACTCAGATTTGAACAGTGTTCCCCAGGTAGCCTCAGAATTCTGTGACTGGTGACAACGGCAAATCCATCCTCCTGCCTACAGCTACAAAATACTCACATGACGATGATGACCTTGGGCAATATTGGTTTCCAATGGCAAAGCTACACCATAAGGACGACTTTGCTGACTAAAAAGACTGCTGTTTGGCAATTCCCTAAACTTGGGAGCTGAAAGACTCTGTGGGCAGGAAGCAAAACACCCCAATTGTCTGACAAGGAGATTGAGTCTTTTCTAGGTTAGGAACTTCAGCCTCTGAAGACTAAAGTCAAGAATGACTGAAAGGCTACAGTCAGTCACTTGGTTTGTTCATTTGTTCATTCATTAAAGATATATTGGCACCTACAGTCCACCAGATGCTGTGGTGAGCGCTGGAGATAAAATGGTGAATAACACCAAGAGTCTCTGCTTTTAGAGAACTTAAAGTCTAATGGGAGAGACATTTATAATAATATATGACAGGTACCGTGCTATGGGAAATAGAGAGTACAGTAGAAACATATAAAATGGGCACTAGAGACTTCTTATTCATATCAAGATGAGGCACAGGTATCTACCAGACATTTAGAGACTAAGGGAGAGTGGTACGATGGAAAGGCCCACGGCCAGAGGCACACAGACAAGGGACTTCTGCCACAGCAGCTGTCCCAGTAACACTCCCAGCTTCTCAGAAGTCAAAATGGCTTTCTTATTCCACTTCATCTGGCAAAAAGCAAATCCAACACTTTGGGCAGCTAAGACCCCATGAGGCAGAGATTAAAATTTGAGAAGCAAGCAGTTAACTCATGGCAAAAGATGAGGCCCGAATAACTGAAGGAAGTGCATGAAACCAGTACCAGCTTTGACAATAATAAAACAGGTGAGGATCTTTCCTCCTTTTAGTTCAGGAAAAAATAAAGGAGTATCAAAGATGCATCTTAACATATCTTCTCCCTCACAAGTCTCTGACGGGGGCGATCCTCTTCCCAAGGACACCCAGACACACCGGCTTCCTGAGGGGAGCACCCCTCCTGGTGGTCCCATGATGTCTCCTGGACTCAGCAAAAACCCGAGTTAGTTCCAGAGTCCCTCAGCTGCCTCACTGAACTTCTGTGGCCTCAGCCTCCACAGAGCTCAGAGCGGGACAAGTGCCTCTGGGAAGGCCCTTCCCTTCCCCACTAGAGTAGACTGAATTCCCTATGGCCTGTAAAACAACTGCCTACCCTTAAGAAGATTTGGCATACAAATATAACAGGTCACTGATATATCAATTAAAAATGTACCATGGGTTCCTCAAAAAATTAAAAATGGATATACCTTTTGACCCAGCAATTGCACGTCCGGGTATTTATCCAAAGAAAACCAAAACAATAATTTGTAAAGATCTGTGCACTCCAATATTCATGGCAGCACAATTTACAATAGCCAAGAAATGGAAGCAAACTAAATGCCTACCAACAGACAACTGGATAAAGAAATTATGGTTCATATATACAATGGAATATTACTCAGCCATTACAAAATGAAACCCTACCATTTGCAATGACACGGATTGGCCTAGAGGTTATTATGTTGAGTGAAATAAGTCAGAGAAAGGTAGATACCATATGATTTCACTTATATGCATTATCTAAGGAACAAAAAGAACAAGCTAATCAAAAACAGACTCACAGATATAGTGGACAATTTGGTGACGGACAGAGGAGAGGGCTTTGGGAGGCTGGGAGAATGGGGTGAAGGGTTAAAGAAGTACAAATTAGTAGTTGATAGTTGGCACGAGGAGCATGGAAGAGGGAGTGTATTTAACATTAATATGATGGCGAGGTGGAGGGCCAAGGGAGGGAGGGAGCAAACGGGGGGCGGGATCATTTTATGAACATTATAGAAATCTAACCAATGTATTGTATACTTGAAATTAATTTAAATTAAATAAATTAATTTTAAAATATAAAAATAAATGAACCATGGTATCTGAAAATGCTATATGATGGCAGTGGGACTCATATATTCTTTTACCAGTTCAAATTTCAGTCAACAGCTAAAAAGTTCATTCATCTCAAAAGAACTTTAGCAGTAAAGAACCATGATATATTCAACTTACTCTCAAATGGTTCAGAAAGAAGTGTCATACACACACACACATGTGCATATAAGACTGTTCCTTGGTATCTGTGGGGAATTTGGTTCCAGATACCAAATCTAAAGATGCTCAAGCCCCTTATATAAAATAATGTATTTACATATAATCTATGCACATCCTCTCATATGCTTTAAATCATCTCTAGATTACTTATACCTAATACAATGTAAATGCTATGTAAATAATTGTTATACTGTATTGTTTATACAATATCAACTGTATCAACGGGATCAACTCTCTGGAATTTTTTTTCTGAATATTTTTGATTTTCAGTTAGTCAAATCCACAGATGCAGAACGTGCAGATAAAGAGGGCCAAATGTGTGTACATTTGCTCTCCCTATACCCTTCGTGTGTGTGTGTGTGTGTGTGTGTGTGTGTGTGTGTGTACGAGAGAGAGAGCAAGAGAGAGCGAGAGAGAGAGCGAGAGAGAGAGAGAGAGAGAGAGAGAGAGAGAGAGAGAGACAGAAGAAGGAAGGAGGAAGAATGGGAAGGAGGGAGGGAAGTGTGGAGGAGAGAGAGCAAATAAAAAAGCAAATAAGGTAAAATATTAACAACAGTAAATCTGGGTTAAGCGTATATGATGTTCTACATAATATCCTTGCAACTCTCTGTAAGTTTGAAATTATTTCTAAATAAAATGTTAAAAAAATAAAAGACAGTCCACCACTGCCCTCTATCCCTCAGACAAGGCACTTCCAATCCCCTTTATCTTGCTTCTCTTTTTATTGACATAGTATCTCCTTTGAACATATTAATTTTTGCATCTTTTTAGGTTTATTAGCATCTTCTCTTAGTGGACTGAACTGAGAGGGGAGAGCTTTTTTTGTGCCTTCAAGTCTGTAACAGGTGCTCAGCAACAGTGCACAGAGCATACCAGACTGAATGAATGCAAGGTTGGCTGAGGGGCAGTGAGCCCCCCCAGGAAGGCTGCCTCATCCGATTCCCCAAAGTGACTCCTCACCCCAATCCCAGCTCAAGACTGGAGGTTCATTCTGTCTGGAAACAGAAGGAGAGGGCTTTCTGACTTAGGTGCACAGGGCAGAGGGCAAGGCAGGGGGAAAAGGGCCATCATGAAAAGGGGCATTAAGTGAAAGCCCAAATGCTAAATGCTCACACTCTCACATGCAAACACCAGCCTCTAGCGTCGTTTCTCTTTCATGATGCTGCTCTTAGGCAGGGGAGCTGAAGTGTTTTGTTGTTGTTGTTATACTTTTTTTTTTTTTTTTTTTAGAAACCAAATGGCTGGCTCTAGAGAAAAACATACAGGAAATGACACTGGGGAATACCACAGAAAAATGTCAGGATGCATGTCCAATCACCGTGCAGTGAAGCTGACTAGCTGACAAAGCTCTCCCACACAAAACCTCCTAGTATTTTCAGTGCTTCATTTATTCATTTATTCATTCATTCATTTAAATATAGGTAGATAACAAAGGAATGTCAGATATTTGAGGAAACCTTTAATTATAGTAGTCAGATCACCATAAACAAAACACGAAGAAAAGAATTCAGATGAATAGAAACAATACAAGAGTACAACAAAACTCCAAAAATGTGCTTTCCTCACAGAGAGGAGTCATGAAGCAGAAAGGATACCACAGAAAGGGAACTAAAAATAAGAAATCATCTTGGAAATTATTTGCACAAAGGCGGAAATCCAAAGTTTAATTAGATGAATCTCAAAATATAGTTGGAAAAATATCCCATATTTCTCATTGTATACAGCAGCAAAAAGAGATGGACAATGAAAAATATAATAAATCAGGAGAACCATTACAACATGAATAATGAGAAAACAAGGAGAAAAAAATACAAGAGAAGTTTTCAGTACAGAAGGATGCCAGTTTCCAGATTAAAAAAGATAAATAGTCCAAGGTATATCACCATAAAATATAATAATGGAGATAAAAATTCTAAAACTGTCCAGAGGAAAAACAGGTCACATAAAGAATAAAAACTTGAAATGGTACACTTCTCAACAGCAAAGCATGAAGGTCTGTTTGGAAGCTGGCACCAGCTGGCAAGAGTGGAGAGGGCAGCGGTGGGGATGGCAGACCAGCTCACTGCAGAGCTATCTTCCTGCCAAGGACGATTAGAAAAGCTGGAAAAAGTACTTTTTAAAAGTGCCTTTGAAAGCATCAAAAGCAGAGGAGATTTGAAGAGCTAAAATTCTGGAGAGAAAGGATACTCAGAGAGGTGTGCTGAAATAACTCTTCTTTGTTATTTACCAATTTGCGAGCAGTAGCTAAGCAGGAAAGAAGCTGAGCAGTTTCTAGAAATCTGTGGCTCAAGTGTCAAAGCTTGGGTATTTGGCGCCCACTGAAGAGAAAGCACCCTAGGCTTTCAGTTGGAACCACTAAAGGTCAACTGGAAACAAACCAGCCCTCACAGAGGCGGCCCCAGCCCAACCCCTGATGGCATTAAAGTTGCTGGTCTTTAAGATACCTGCTGGCAAATGCAAACGTAAATCCTCCCTGGAAAAAGATAGGAGACTTGTATTATCTTAACAATTTTTTTATATATAATGATAGGAATTCGATTTAAATAAACTTTATTAAGCTGTGATGGTTAACTTCCTATGTTGATTTGACAGGCCAAAGGGTAATCAGATATTTGGTCAAACATTATTTTGGGTGTGTTCTGGATGAGACTAACATTTGAATAGGGAGACCAAGTAAGTAGATTGTGCTCCCTTAAGGAATTCTTCGGGCACCCAGATAACCAGAATCTGTCCTTAAGTTTTCAAGAAGTTTCTTCTGAGTCAGTGTCAGTCAATGTTCATATATTACGGAAGCCCTGAGGGCCTTTTTCCTCTTTAGTAGGACACGAGAAGCTCCTAGCATTTTCCTGAGGGTGGTAGGGTATGAAAGAGGAAAAGGCTGAATCTCTAACACTCAATTTGGCTTACTATAGAACCTCCCATAACTATACTGGTGAGGAGATAAATAAAATGTTTTGTCGAAATGGAGCTTCTGGCCTGTCGACAGACTTCATTCATACATGCTCTCTCTGGCATCTGTATGGCTGATACTGGGAAATGATCTACTGTCTGGTTTCCTAGGGACAAGCTGCCAGAAATGATGCTGGCTTCGGTCTTTATTCATTCATCAATATACCTCCCTGATACCTGATAAGCTGGCTTCTTCCCAACCAAATACAATTAGTCTGAACTGGCTTGGAATGCGAGATCTCAAAGCAATGACATTTTATTCTTGTGAAGCATCTTTCATTTAGTGCCTGCTAGGCTTTTTCCACTTCGGGGAATTTTTTTGTGGCCTACGTTGCATATTGTTCACAGATTTTCCATATGTGTAAGAAGGGAGGGTAAAACAGCTTCATACACACTGGGTAACCAAATTAGAGAGCTTTTCCTTCCTTAAAGTTCACATTCATAGTTCTCATCTCCAAAAACTGATAGACTGAGAAAGAATCTTCTGGCTGGAATAAATAGCCACACACAAAACAACAATTTCACAGAATTTTATGCATCTGTTTCTAGTCTGTTCCATATTATCTCTTCGATGACTGCTGTGTTTCATCTACTGAGACTATGAATTTACTCTTCTGTGAACACTAGTTCATTAACATAAAAAGTCTAAATGTAGCAAGGTACAAGCTATGTTTTTCAGACCTGTGTACGCCCAACTGCAAGGGTATTCAAAAAGGCAACACCTTAGCTTGGGCCACTTGCTCATACCCAGAGCCTCTTAAAGTCTCAGCTACTATGAACCTCACGGTCTGATGCGATGTGAATATGGCTGCACTTTTTTGAATAAGGTATGCTTTGCTCTAGCAGTAGGACAGATGACGATGCTAATCCCAACCTCTGGTTTTGTCATGACATTCAAGTAACAATCATGACGCACATCATTGAAAGGTATACCAGTCAATGACCCAAATTATTTTGAGAGTGGGGGGAAAGGCAGGGTTAATGAAAAGTCACAAGAAAGTCAAAAGCCTAGCGAACTAAGCAGTCTAGGAAGAGCAGGTGAGATAGGATCAGAGATCAGGACAGCCACTACGACTAAAGAGCTGCTGCCGACTTAGTGCCACTGCTGGTCTTAGGGGTGGGTTTTCTGCAGAGAAACCAAGAAGATGACATTCCTCTTTTATTTCTCCTTCGTCTTTGTTATCTGTTGCTGTGTAACAAGTTACCCCCAATGTCCTCTCTCCTCAACCAACTTACTACTGTGAAGTCATACAATTAAATTGTTTTAAAATAAGATAATGAATAACCATTAACTGATTATAATAGTGGAGAAATATATGCCATTAAATAAAATTTTAGAAACAAAAAAAGAAAAAAAACCACCCCAAAACTCACCACTCAAATATGATAACTATATTCATTTTGGTTATCTTATTTTTAAGCTTTTTAATGTATGTTTTCTTTTGATATAGTTGTACTCATATATTTTCTCTATATTTTAATATCCTTCTAAATATTCTATAATTAACTTTTATATATTACATTCTTTTGGAAATACAATTCTAATAGTTACATGTTCTATACTTTCCTTTAGAGTTGGATAAGAGGATGTTTCTAATTTTTTTGTCATAATATGTATTTTGGACATGAGCGTTTTCTCTATCTTTGAGATTATTTTCTTAATGTAAATTCCAAAGGAAAGAATTAGTATATTTAAAGGTTATGAGCACTGCTTATAGCAATTATTTTTTTCAGATAACACATGATCATTGTAAAAAAAAAATGTAGAAACAACATACTTTCTCCCACATCTCTAACCCCAAAGATCACCACTATAGGCCACCTAGTATTTACCCATTCAGACTTCCTAAATACATATACAGAAGTATACACAAACAACACTGACCTTTTCTTTTAAATATTGCAATAGTAGCAGCTCATTTTGATAACTGTCAAGGTACATTCATCAAACACTTAAGTACTACTATACTAAATAAGCAGACAAATACTAACACATACTAATTTATTAAGCACTGTGTCATTGTACTATACCAACACATTTTGAAAAAGACTTTTTTTTGCTAGTTTTTCAGTGAATTCACTGTTCATGTCCTTTGTACCTTTATCTGAGAAGCTGTTATAATAAGTTAACCTTTTAGCCTACTGGCTAAGAACAAGGACTTTGGAGTCAAACACTAGATTAGCACAGACACTTAGCTGTCTAACTCGGAGTGAATTAATTTTGTCCTTTCTCAGTCTCAGATTCTTAATATTTAATATGGGAAAAGAATAGCTCCCTCAGAGTTGTTGAAAGGATTAAATAATATTCATACATTATAATTATAGCAGTATAATAAGTAATGATCATAGTAAAAAAAGTTAATAATTTAATCTTCAATCACTTTAAATGTCCAATTAGACATCTTAAATAAATTTTAGTGCAAAATAGTCCAAATTTTTATTAAAAAAAAATAAAAACAAAACAAAATCGAGAGGTGGGTGCTGCACTATCTTCTCTGGCCTAAGCATGGAAACTCAAGAGACAAGTTAATTAGTTTTAAAATGACCTCTATAAAATCATGAACTCTTAAATCAGATTTCTCTATAGCAAATACCCTTTTCTAAACATTTTCACATCCTATTTTAAGAAGCTACTTGTTGAGTGATAAAAGCAATTTGTGGTGCATTTAGTTTTACTTTTTTTCCCTATGTTCCTGAAGTTTGCAGCTATATTAACTTTTATAATTGAAAATAAAAACCTTTAAAGAAAGATCTTATAAATTAACTGTAAAAAATTTGGGGGGACAAGAAAATCTGATATAGATTGTCTTAGATGAGATAAAAGAATTATCCTTAATTTTGTTAGGTGTGATAATGACATGACAGTTATATAAGAAAAGGTCCTTTTAAAAAAATTTACAATGAAGTGTTTAAGGGTGAAATATTCTGAGGGCTGTAATTTACCTAAAGCATTTAAGAAAAAAATGAGGTAAAGATAACAAAATATTTGTAGTTATATAAATCTGGATAATATGTATATTTGAAGATTCATTATACAATTACCTTAATTTTTCCATTTGAAATTTTTCATAGTAAAAATTTTAAATGATCAATTAAAGAAGAGGTTTCTTTTTCCTGTCCATCTATATTTGCTTAGATAGCAACATTCATACTTCCGTGAGATGGTACACCTTTAAACTGCTTTAAAAATCTTTCCCAGTCTCTGCCTGTGTCCCATCCTTACAATAAGCTGGGGCACCAGTGATTAGCTAAAGCGCCATATGCAACAGACTGGTACCTTCCATCATCAGGAGAATATTCTCAAAATTTCTTACAATGCCACATATTCAACTACTTGAATGCGTAAAGAGACGATAATATAGACACTAGAGTTTGCTGGAATGCAGAAGGCCACTGCAGAACATAAGCTTGAGAAGCTGCACACAAAAGAGCAGGCCTTAAATCAGCTTCCACTGACACATCTCAGCACCTTGCCGCTAAAATCTTGGAACTGAAGACTTCAAAGAAATAAAAATGAAATATATGGTCCCATCCCAGCTTTGACTGCTATAATTCAAGAAAATGAGAAAATACATCTAGGTAATGCTGTTTCCCTGAACAAGCTGAATATCAGCACCTTCACTCAAGGGGGTCGCTGTTCTCGTGGATAAAGTCATACGTGGAAAGAGCTAGAATATATTATTACACACGAAAATGATCTTTCCTTTAGAGAACTTAATATTTTTCCTCCTTCCAAGGGATGCTATGAAAAGACAGAGCTGACATGTTACAAAAGGACCAACGACAGATTTAATTGTCCATAGCATCTCCATACATTCAGTGTTCCAAGCTTTTGGAAAATTTAGGTAGGTTGGTGGTTCTCAGAATTGAGCATGCACCAGTATCACTGGCAGTGCTTGTTAAAACACTGATCGGTGGTCCCAGCCCTAAAGCTTTGGATTCAGTAGGTCTGGGTGGGACTCAATCATTTCTAATAAGATCTCAAGTGATGCTGATGCTGCTTTGAGAGCTACTGGCTTAGGTATCGGAATGAGTGCCTAGTGTCATCTACTATTTTCTACCCATAGCTGCTCCCAGGCCATGAAGAGGTGATGATAAAATGTGTCTAGGCAGTAAGTGGAAGGTTTTCTCTGGCCAGCAGCCACTTCACTTCATTTGCCATACCTGTCCTTTAAACATATCTCAGTGCTTCCCGATATACTGGACCTCTGAGAGGATGAGGAGAATTTTCCATATCTGACAGTCTCATGGATACACTAGTATTAAAACGGTCCAATATTTAAATCTGAAGAGTATTCAGAAATTCTCAGATGAAATGCATTAGATAAAGTACTAAGTATTAACATGCATGAAGAATGTTCTATTATAAACCCCTGTTTTCACTTTCTTGCAGCTTTCCAAAAAATTAGCCCTTTGTGGTGAAATTTTCCATGCTTGGTTTCAGCCCAAAGATGATTTTTTTTTGCAAAGTTTGAGAAAAATATATTAAATCGTTTTTGAGTTATGAAAAGATGAAAAAAGCCCACACAATTTTTCCACTTTGAAAGCAATTTTAGGATTTTTAAAAACAGGCAGATAACTAAAAATGGCTGAAGTTGAAAAGTTGAAACTTTCCATGTGTCTAGTTTTCAGCAAGGTCGTCTCCCGGGTAGGTCAGGGAAGACAATGTGTGTGCATGCAGATAAACAGACAAATACATATTTAAATAAATGCATAAATGATCAAAAAATAGTATTTTGTTATATTCGATATGAACTTTCCCCAGAGTAGGGGATTTATTGTTTTCTGAAATGGAAAGTCTTTCACGAACCAGAGTATGTAGTTAGCTGCTCACTGCCTGACCCCGGTGGTTGTCACACACCAGGGTTCACCAGTGGGTCACGTGGACACAAATGTGGATCTACCATGCACTGTGTGGGCAGAATCCTCCAGCTCCCTTCACTATAAGGTCCCCTCTGCCCAAGCTCAGTTCTAGGACTCTGATCACTGTCTTCTAAGTCCAGCTTCTGCCCCTGGCCCAGGCCTCAGTACCAGCTCCCTGCATCGTCTCTGCTCCAGAACACGTGCATCTTCTCATGTATCCTAATTCCCTCTGAGCTCCCCCGAAAGCATTCACCTGCTTCCCACTAACTGCTCCCCCACTCCTGTCTAATGTATTTGAAGAACTCAAGTATTAAAGAAACAACAGAAGAAATCTTACATTTAGGTCAAATAGATTTTGGTAATTGTCAAGGTAACTTACTGCAGCCATCTATAATCATAACCTTTCTAACTAGTTCACCCGGTAGCAGATAATAGGAAAGTTAGAAAACAGAATACAGAGTGCTAGGCCTGCCGCTTACTAGCTGACATGGGTTAGACACCTAAATACTCAGAACTTCAGTTTCCTTATCTGGAAAATGGGGAAACTCATGTTGTTAAATGACCTTGTTACACGTGAACATGTTTTGTAAATTTCAAATGAATGTTGGGTATAACATTCATGTTTTAGGTTTCTAGATTTAAATGAATAACCAAGTATAAGGCACAAAAACACTTCTGCAAGGACGGGTGCAATCAAGGATTAAGAAAAATTCAATTTTCCTAGTTTTCAAATGTGCGGGCTTAGACAAAACAGAAGGAAACTGACAAACGTTCCTATTTCCCTTCCACTTTCAACATCTCTCTCTGCATGGGCTATTCCCCTCGGCATATGTTAAATTCTCTCCCACTTACAGGACAAAAATGTTCTCTTGACTAGTTTCTTAAGTTATCGTCTTGTCTTCACCCCTTCACTAGCCAAGTCCTGGGTCACTAACCATTTATCACCTAACGCCCTGCCACCTCCTCCCATTATTTCACTAAAAATGTTTTCTTCGATGCTATCAATGACCTTCCCGTCACTAATACCAGAAGCCTTAAATTCCCTTTCTCTTCAATTGTTGTTACCTTGTTTCAGTTCTCTGCTGCTACATAACTTATCATCCACAAACTTATTTTTAAAGCTGCAGGGATTACATCTGATTCTGTGGGATCCAGAATTTACATGGGGCTCAGCTGGACTTCTGCTGCATACGGCATTAGCTGGGTCATTCTCTCGGCTGCATTCAGCAGTAGGCGGGATGGGCTGGAAGGTCCGAGAAGCTCTCGTGCACATCTGGGGCTTTGCGATCCTCCTGCGTGGACAGCTTGGGCCTTCTCACAGCATGGGCGCCTCAGGTAGTTGGGCTTCTTACATGGCAGCTGGCTTCTCAGAGGAAGGAGAAGCTCCCAGGACCTCTGAGGCTTCGGCTGGGAACTATCAGGACATCACTTCCACTGTGTCCCATTGGTGAAACCTAGTCACATGCTCAGCCCAGGTTCAAAGGGGAACAGAAAGGGACTTCACCTCTAGAGAGAGGAATGGTACAGAATCTGTGGCCATCTTTAATCTACCACATGTCTACTGATGGTAGACTGATTGCCACCCACTGAAGTGATTGCAGGGCCCACTAGTGGACTGCAGCTAACAGTCTGGAAAATTATTAAACTTTTGCCTCTTCCTTCTCTTCATCCTCCTCTCCACCAAGGTCATTTCCCAATAAACACCTATGACCTGTTTCTTTTCTCTCTTAACCATTTCCCTTGGCAAATCCCATACACTGTCTTTATTATTTCTCATCTGGAGTAGTAAGTGTTCCTATCACGTGGCTATCTACTTTTTATTCTATACTCTCTTCCCATTTCACTCTTCACTGAGAGACTATTTACCTGATGAGGCCTATTATCATCAGAGACCTTTTAGTAGCTCTTTGTTGTCTAAAATAGAGTCCAAAGCCCCTCGTCCAAACTTCCCTGCGCCTGCATTCTGTCAGCCTGGTGCTCATACCCCCACTCCCTTCACAGCACTACGCATTCAGATCAGGCCATGCACTGCTCTCTCCATGTGCCCAGCGATAAAACCCATCTCTCCTCTTTTTATATCGCTTCCACTGCTCACAAAGCATAGCAGCCTCCTACCACCAAAACGTCAGATTCTCTTCTAATGCTGACTCCTCCTCCTCCTGTTCAAATACCAGCCTTTCCATGAAGCTTTTTTGATCTTCCCATTCAGAAACCACCTCCCTCCTCAAAATGCTCAGAGCCTATGGTACTTCACTTTCTTCAGTTTCTTATCACTTAATCTGGGGACAGCACTGTAACGACAGCTATTTTGACACAGAGTCAAAACAGAGAATGATGTGTTTTTCTCCTTTCCTCAAGATTACCTCGACTGCTGAGTACGACTTAGTGATGTTATATGAATGTTTCTCACAGGCATGTCTAACTTTGTAGACAGGAAGGCTCATCATAATAGTGCGAGTGCAACACAGTCAATAATCTCCTTGTTTGAAAAATACTTGAATTTATAATTTTCCCTAACGTAGAGGAGGTGGACTCCTGAATCAACACCTGCATGATCTCACACGCTATTCTAACCCTCTCAGTAAAGCTTTTCAAGGTTCTCAGCTGTACTTGCGGTATACTTAGAGTCTCCCCAATTTTGAGTATCTAAAGACACACTGGAGATCCGATCCCAAAAGAAACAAAAGATAAAAAAAACTCTGAACAATAACAAATCCATGCACTTAATCTTGTTAATTTTACTCTTATGTCTTCATTTAAGACCTGTTCATTCTTACTTGAGACAAAATTGTGTTATCTGCTTTCTCTACTTACAGCAACTTAGTGGCAACAAATTATAAATAGGAAAAAGAAGTGGCACCTGACACTGAGGGAGGAGACGTAAAAACTATCAAAACAGGCAAGGATTTTTTTTTAAGAAAGCACAATCATTTAAGAAATTTTAGGACATAGGCACAATCCCTTTAATTGTATTGTACTGTCCTATAATAACACTATCAAAATGATATTCTTGAATCACTAATTGCTCGGTAAGTAGTAAACATTGTTGAAAAGGCAGATAGTAAGTAATATACTTTAGACAAATTTTTGTCCAGCTGGACACAACAGTCTGGTGCTTAAAGGAGTTTAATCTGGAAATTTCATTTAGAGAGGGCATTGTTGCCAAGTGGACAAAGGAAGCTCTATGTTATTGTGCACTGTCCTCAAAGGAAAGCCAAACAATATAAAAAACTAAGTTTTGAAAGATCTCATACCCCTGGAAGAAGAGGAAGTGTTATCATTAACTATTATATCAATTCTTAGAGGAAAATAAAAGTTAAATTAACTGAAGTTCACCTCATGAGTCAGTGCAGAGTCCAGTCAAGAATCAGGGGCCTTCAACTCCCAACCTTAAACTTCATGCGAACAGTTTATTGGCCAAGTTGGATGGTACATTTTTAACACACGTAAGATTGACATTGAGAGAAGATTCTGGATAGTTGGGATAAGACTACTACTTTTTTGTTCCCATGTTACCCGCCCACTCTGGCCCACATTGCTAGAGCAGTATTCCTGCGGTCTCTTATTTCTTGAGTTGAAACAATGAGTCTCATGAGTATACTCCAGAAACATCTGTAGGCTCTGCTTTATCCAGAGGTTGAAAGAGCCATCAAATATCTTCATAGACTCTCTTTATACCCATAGCTAATATAAATGTATCCCGCCCCTGGATTCAGACAGAGCCAAGGCTGAATCCTGGCAAGGCACTTTTCTCATCTATAAAATGAAAGATGGGACTACATTATCTCTATAGCCCATCTCAGTTCTAAGGTTCCATGAGTCTAAAATTGTATTTATTAGTATAAATTAAGACAGCTACTATTTAAGTTGTCCAATTACCTATTTCTTCAGGTTTCTTTCAAAATTCTTTCTTCTGGACATTACTGTCAAAATATATGAAGAATTTTTATGTTTGCTTAAAGAAAAAAATTTAATACCAGCTTTTTAAAAGAACCATTTTTTTTAGTATATTAAAATATAGGTCAGACAACACATCTAAAATATGCAATAAGTCTCTTAAAATAATTTTAAGACCAATGTTTCCTATAATTAGTTATAATAATATTGTAAAGAACTGAACCAAAATAAAACCAAACAAACCAGCTACTAAACTACACATATGTCCTTACAATCTTATGGGAGTCAAATATTCCAGTAAAAATAACAGAAGAGATGGAAACACAAGTTTCTTATTATCACACTTCATATGTTATAAAACATAACAGCTAACTTATTTTTGGCAAAATGATTAGGGATTGCAACACTCTGGCTTACACAAACTTATTTGATTGTCAACTGCATCTTAAATGGAGCGTGTCACGCTAACTTCAGGCATGCAGGCACTGTGCCGTCGGAGAGCAGCCTAGAGACACCGGGATTTCAGCACTTCGGCAGGGGTCGTCCCACCAATATTAACTGGGCCAGGTGTTTAAAGCGGGGTGGGGGCGGGGGGCCTTCAACAGTGTAGTTAATTGAAACCAGATAAAGCTTTTGAATCCTAAAAAAAAAAATCATACAGATGTTCACTCTCCTCCCTGGGCGACCTTTATGGGCAATTTATTGCACACGTTATTTTCTAAAATTCACCCTTTTAAAGTAAACACAGTTTCATGTGTCTTTCTGAAAACTTTATAATCACCATATGAGTTATGTCTCCACAGACTACGTGAAGCTCATGTTTTATCTTTCTTTTCCCTTTTTACCACTATTCTTGCAAGGGCGAGAACAGCTGAAAGTAGAGCAATAATTAGAAAGTTATGAAGCTAAAGAAGCTAGAAGGAGCTATGTAAACCATACAGTGCATTGGACTTCTTTCCCAACAGATACTGTGAACACGAGCCAAAGAGAGAGAGATGGGTTCAAAACAAACATGCTGAACAACTGTTTTCAAAGACGCACAAGAGAAACACTACATCACAGGCAACATGGATGTGGAGCAAACAAAACTCCCAAGAACAGATTTGTGACTAAGTTAACAAACTGTGATGGACTCAGAAGTGAACATATATGGAAGGAGATTTATTAGAAGTGTTGGCTCATGCAATTATGGCGGCTGAGAAGTCCCACGATATGCCGTCTGCCAGCTGGGAATTAGGAAAACCAGTAGTGTAATTTGGCTCAAAGCTAAAGGCCTGAGAATCGGGGGTGCCACTGGGGTAAGTCCCAGAGCTCCAGTGTTTGAGGGCAGGAGAAGGTGGAAGTCCCAACTCAAGAAGGGAGAAAGAATTCACCCTAACTCAGAGTTTTCATTCTATCTGGGTCCTCAAGGGATGGGGTGGTGCCAGACCACAGTGCTGATTCAAACGCTCATCTCTTCCGGAAACATCCTCACATATACATTCAGAAGTTAATGTTTTACCAGCTATCCCGGCATCCCTTAGCCAAGTCGGTTGATACATAAAATTAACCATCACAAACAGTAATGCTATTATTTCAAATATGCAAGTACTCTTTGTTTAAATGGTTTAAAAGTTTTTTAAACAGTTTGAACAACCAATAACTCAAATTATATTTCATATCAAAATTCACTTCCTACACTGGAAATAAATTATATACATCTCTCTCTACATGCGCGATTGTACACAGGAGAAATCCTAGCTGTCGCAGTGGTGGGATAGGTAGTTTCTGATATGGTCCCCAGTGATCCTCACCTTCTAACATTCACGCTCTAGTGTAAGCTGCTCCTCTTCAGTGGGGGCTGTGCCTAGTCATTTCCTTCTAACAAACAGAATACTGGAGAAGAAATGGAGCGTCATTTCTGTAACTGGGTTACAGTCCACCTTCGGTGACTTGCACCTTGCCTGCAGGCTCTTTCTCTGGCTCCTCTCCCACCCTCGCTCCCATGAGGCAAGTTAGAAAGGCTCATGGGTCAAGGAACTGAGGGTGGTCTCCACCCGACTTCCAGTGATGAACCAAGACCCCTCAGTCCAACAACCCTCATCAAACTGAGTCCTGCCAAAACCCACATGAATGAGCTTGCAACCAGATGCTTCTTAATTCAGATCTTCAGATAAGTAAGAAACCTTGATTATAGTCTTATGAAAGACCCTGAAGCAGAGGTTCCAACTAAGTCGTGGCCACATCCTAGACCCAAAGAAACTGTGAGAATAAATGTGCATCATTTTATGCTGCTAAGTTTGGAAGCAATTTGTTTCACAGTCATAGAAAATTAACACAGTAGTTAACCTATGACTGAGGCAATGGTTCCATTTTCATTTCCATCATAAGAGTCGCTAATACCTATAGCAAACTTTTAAGTCTAGGTGCCATTCTTAATTCTTTATATAATTCCTTAAAAAACCCTTTGAAGAACATATTATTATCCCCATTTTACAGATGAAGAAATAGAAGAACAGGGTGACTCGATAACTTATTCGAGGTCACACTGACAAAATATGGCAGCAAGTATTCGAACCCAGGTGGCCTGGTTCTAGAGCCAGGGCTCACGGCAACTGGGCCAACAGAACCACTGTGTGGTGGGGCTGGACGCTGAAGATAGTAACCTCATAACACGGTACTAGAGGAGATACAGAAGGCATGAAAGAGCTTAGAAGCCATGCAAAATGCTCAAAACAAAAATAAAGCCTAGTTTCTGATTAAGATGCCTCATCGGGGTGAAAAAAAAAGAATAGAAGCAATATTACAGCGAATGGAGTGCAATCTTGAATTTATTGAATTCACACTTAAAAATGAAAAATATATTTTTTTATACCCAGTAAGAGAAAATTAGTAATCTCTATTTGGTATTAAAAGCCACACCCAGGGAGGCCATAGCTATACTTTTCCCAAGGGCAATTAGGAGTAAAAAGCGTGTCAAGTTGGTGGAGAAGGAGACTCTGCCGGAGATATCATCACATGGAGTGAGAAGAGCCACACTCCCAGGACAGAAGGGTCCCATGAAGGAATCACCTCTTATCTTGCATTGAGACACCCCGTCCTTACGTAAGACAGCAGCTATCACACCTATGGCTTAGCCTGTCTCCCCCGTTAAGACTCTCGAACCTCAACGACTGTACTCAAAATACAGCACAGGGCCTGGTATAGTGCAAGTGTTTAATATATGTTCGCCAAGTGAAGAAGTATCTTCTGTTCTGACTCGCATCCATTCCATGGATTATTTCAATGGTACGTTAGTGATGGTATGAGTTTTTGTTTTGTTTTGAAGTTTCTTATGGTGGCTTTTTGGGGCATTTTAAACAAGTCTTTGTGTCTCCAGTGTCTCTGGCACATAGTGGTACCTAATAAGTATTTGTGAGTGGATGAATGAATGAATGTCTCAAAAAGGCTGCCACGTTATAGAACTGATAAGAATCCATACTTATTTAGTCATAAAGACAGCTGTTTGCCTATTGATAATGATGATGATAACTTTCCTTCCTTTTGAAAGGAGGCATGAACATTTGCAAAATACTCTCCCAATAAAGACAGATTCTTGTCTAGGTCTTAGCTAGTGACTGCTCTTAAATATTCTTTTACAAAAGATAACAAGTTACATATAACTTAAGAATTTCAAATAACCCTAGACTAAAAGTTGGAAAATTCCTACCTCCTTCAGCATTATTTTTGAAACATTATGGAAACTGCATGAACATACACTCACACAGGCCCACAGTAATCTGCATAAATGGATAAAGGCAGCTATCAAGTATCCTCTCTCTATTTATCAATTAAACAGGAGACAAAAGCAAAGGAACGCGAAGGGGGCCTTGTGCCAGTGCACAATCAAGCACCTCCAGTCACATCCTGAGGCTTACTTACTGGGAGCTCGGGGGCATGCTTCAAAATCTGAAGGGACATATAGCAGCCTACTGAATGGCCAACAACCACCAGTTTCATTTCCTTTGGCACATGAGTTCTCAGGAAAGCTATCTTGTGTTCTATTTGACCACGGAGTCCATAGATGTCCTTAATTTCTTGAGCATTTGGATCTAAAAGCAAAAATACGAACACATTTTCACTTAAAAAGTGAAAGTAAATGAATTCATCGAAAAAACTATTTTGAAAATATAATAGTAACAATAGTAGCATTTAAGGCTATGATGCACTTGCTACAGTGTTAAGCAATTTAAATTGTATCAACCAAAGTAGTCAGTTGTTTCCTACAACTTGAATGATGGAATACCAAATGTGTTGCCTTCACAACTCCTGCAAGATCCTGATGCCAACCATAATGAGCTATAATGTGGCTTATTCAAAAGGAGCCCAAAACTCACTAGGAGGGACTGCTCTTCAGTTTTATCTGTACCTGCTGCTTTTATTTCCTTTAGTATCTGGCTCCCCTTCTGAGTCTGAATAATTCTTTTTCACCTTTCCAATTCTCAACAAGTGTCATCTCTTCTGAAAATCTGGTTTCTGATTCAGCAGGTGAGGAGTAAGGTAGCTTTCCTTTGGTTTCCACATCTCATGTTTAGCTGACCCTACTACTCCTAATTTATGCCTAATGTATAATTCATGTCTTGCTTATCTCTGTCCCCCAATGCCTATATTAAAGAGTTTTTTTTTCTTTTTTTGCCAATTGAGTCAATGAGGATGACTTCTCTACTTTTGTGACTACTGATCTCCCAGTTTAGACATGCTCTGCTCTAGTCCTTCTTCCCAGTCAGCCTAGACTTCATTCTCCATTTAACAAGGAAGTTCAGCATAAAATAGAATTAGAAAAAAAGAGAATCTGGAAATCTGACTTTAGTAGGGCCCCCGATGACTCTAAATCCGAATATTTAGTTAACGTTATTTTTAACTTCGAGTAGTTTACACTCCCCTACTCTCAGTGTTCCTTCTCTGATCACTCCGCCCAGAAGGGATCATACTGTTCTCTGATACCCAAACCCAACACCTATAGTAGCTGCAACCTAAGTTCTTTATTTTCACAACATACAACATGTGAAAATGTCAAAGTCTTCCTTGCATTGGGACAGCATAGTGTAGTACCAAGATCATGGGCATTGGAGACAAGATAAACCTGGGTTTAAATCTCAGATGAGCACCTTAGTTACTAGGATTTGAGCAAATTCTTTACCCTGGCTTTGGCCTCAAATATATATCAAGAAGTCTTCCCTCAAATATATGTCCCCAATATGGTAAGAGCAAAGAGAAAGAAAATAAACTAAATATAATAAGCATTTTAAAACTTCACTGACACTGGAAATAAGGCCCTAAAATACTATATTTCAGATGAATTTTAATAAACATTATCATTCAAATGATTATTCAAATGACTATTTCAGAGATAAATCTGGCTTTTACCTCTGTGGACTGGTTAGTAGATTTCCAAGATAAATACACTACTCAGTGTTTGCTGAAGTAATGAGATTAACAGAAAATTAAAATGTACTATCTGGATATTATTTTACTAGTAAAAACTAAAGGTTTAAAGACTATATACTTAACTATATATTTTCCTGCCTATTATTATTTCAATATAGTCTTAAAAACTGCTAGAAATCATCAACTTTTCATAAAATACGGTAAAAAATCACATTCATATGGATCAAAATCAGAAGAATTTTAATATGGAAATGATTTATACCATTCTTTCTATAGGGAAAATGTACTCCGAGTTACAATCAACTAAGTACAGTTGGAAAATTATCTGTTTCTAAACTGAGAACTGCTTGAATTGATAGATGTGAACACAATTTACCACTTTCACCATATCAGCATAGGGTCCTGACCAGGTGATTCTGATGATTCCCTTTTAGAACCTGACCCTCACACTCATCCCTTTACAGCTCACTTGCTGGTTCTGGAGTTTATTCCAAAAGACACGTAAATCTGCTCCTAAACAGTTCCTAGAGAAATTAAGGACTATCGGTACTTCATAGTTACTTTTCATTTAGTTGTTCAATCTGATTAATCCAGTTATTAAAATTTTGTCAATTTTCGACTGAAATTTTATATACCCCTTACACCTTCAGGACACAGGTTAATCTGATAACTATTTTCTTCCATTTCACCTGAACTAAATTGTTAACTCGGACAGAAAACTGACTAATTGGCCCATAGTAATATTAAAAATACAGATATAAAAAAAATATATTCCCCTAGTGTTCAAGGAGTTCACATTCCAATAGGAGGAAACAGAAATAGATAAAAACACAATTATAAAATACTGAAGTGAGAATATCTCAAGCATTTCCTTGAGAAAAGAACAGGGTTTTATTGCGTTACGATAGAAAGATAATGTCCCTTTGGATTCATAAAAAGTATTGAGCTTTTCTCCAAGTAACGCAAGATAAATACCTAGGAAATAGTCATTACTACATGCATGTTACTATAAATATATAACTTTACATATTTGAACGCAATCATAATGGTCTAAAATTAGCAATGTATATTTAACTATGCACACATATACGTGTGTCTAGCTACACAGTTAATATAAATGCATAAGTTTTGCCATATATTGTTACACAAGCAGTATTTACAAGTCACCTATGACCACAGACCCAACAAGACTAAAGATTAGCACTGCATGAGCCTTGTGCTAAGATTGAGTTGGTAGACAGTAACTCTCTAAATCTCATACCAGAATTTTCTTGACTAGTAAACTTTCCCATCCTGTCCCTCTCATTCCTCTAAAGCTATATCTTAATAACTTTAAATAAACAACTTGCATGAGGACATTAAATGGCTAAAAATGGTGCTTCATATTTTAAAAAATGCTTTGAGCAAGACAAATACACAGTTTACTCTTTAGGTAAAGTTTCAAAAATACACAAAACAGTATTTTATGTTGTGCATCATTATATGCATGTAGCTGAAAATATATGAAAAGACATGTAATTTACTCTGAATTCATGACAGTAGAATTGGAGACAGGATACAAAAAAGATGAAACTTTTTCTGTATTGTTTTATTTCATTTATTTTATTAATAAAAAAATACAATTATGGCAAAGTGTTAACTATCAACAGAGTAGTGAATAACAGAATCTTGGACTGTTATATAATTGTTTGTACTTTTATGGATTTTAAAACAGTTTTCAAAATAAAAGAAAAAGTTTTAATTAAGAATGCTTTGACATGCTGTCCTTAGCTATCCTATATCACTTTTGTAGGGAAAAACTACCACTCACGTCTTCATTACTCCCAGTGGAACATAAAAGCTCCAAGGAACTTTATCTAGGTTCACGTTAAACACCCGGAAAGCTGTGGATGAGACCTGTGCCCAGCTCCTTACTCACTTAACTCACTGATCCAAAGGTCTTCCTTCCTCCATTGTTCCCTGACATAATAACTACACTGATGTGAAAGTACACTCTTGTCATTTAGGCCTTGACTGTCCCCTGCATCCTGAGTATTTTGTCAGCTCCCTGTGTCTAAACACTGGTGCGACTCTTAGCCTTCACGGAATGCACAGTGTGAAGGGATGGTAGGTGGGCACTCTATTTAAAACTGCTACCTTACTTAGAAGACACACAGAAAACCTTGTAAACCCCAAACATGTTTTATAAAATAGTTTTTAATTTTGCGTTACGATAGATGGTGAAACCAATGTAATCAAATTATGCTTTCCACTTGAATAAAAGCAATGATGGAGCTAAAAATTTCAATGGGAAAAATATGGGGGTGGTGGGATGGGGAGAGAGTAAGGGAGGGAGAGGGGAAGAGAGAGAGAGAGAGAGAGAGAGAGAGAGAGAGACAGACAGAGAGAGGGACAGACACACACACACACACACACAGAGAGAGAGAGAGAGAGAGAGAGAGAGAGAGAGAGAGAGAAAGAGACAGAGAGAGACAGAGAGAGACAGAGAGAGACAGAGAGAAAGATGGATTCGGCAAGGGGAACATAATTTATAGACCTAGCAAATAATAAGTGCAAAAGACATAAAAATGTCAGGTGTAATTTTGGACACAGCTATGATTTCGTGGCTGTTTGTGGTTATAGGGAGAGGTGTAACAAACAGGCTAGAAAGGAAAGCTGAAACTAGGTCAGGGAGGACAATGCCATCGCCAAGGCATCTGGACTCCACTGTGTGAGCAGTGAAGGACATCTTAGGACCGTGAGGGGAGGGGCAATGACCTGATCTGGTCAGTGTCCTAGGACATTAATTGCGATGCTCCTCTCCCTAGCCCCGCTGTGCTTCCTACTCTAACAGAGTCTTCCAGACTCTAACCATTTAATTCTTCACTTCTTTCCTTGCTCTGCCCTTAGGTGTTGTGTCTCTTCTCACCTACTCAGAGACCTCCTTGTTTATTTCCAGTGACTGAGAGCCCCAGGACTTGACTGACTGCTCTTGCCCTGGGCTCACCTATCCATGGGCTAGCCATTCCGTGTTAACCGCCACGCTCCCCTGCCCATCACAGTCCTGACCAGAGAGAAAGCTCTGCTGGGTTTTCTCTCCTTCTTTCAGTTTTGGGTACTGGAATGGGAGTGGTTTACTGTTTCTTTGGATAAGTATAACTCAAATCCATCATTAGCTGAAAAACTGTGTAACTTTTTAGACAATGTTTTATCAGCTGAAACTAAACTACTATGATTCCCAGCTTTTATGTTATCATTTTTGAACAAATTACTTAAAATACTTGATAATGAATCTGCCATCAAAGAAGCTAACTCTATAGTAAATCAAAGCCAGAAAGAGTTTAGATGTCTAATTCCTCAAATTTTCTTTTCACACTTTTTTTTTTGAATCACCTCCTTGTGACACTGGTGAACATCTGTTCTCCCAATTATATTCAATTTATGACTGTGATAATATGGCGCAATGCGAATATTATTCCCAACTGTTCAGAATTTTAACATGTGCTAATATGAAGCAAAACATGCTTTTAACATTTGATGTGTGGTTATAGCTTATGTTCTTGCTCTCAAATGATTACATATTTTTCACACCATATTTTGCACGTCAGAAAGCCTGCACTTTAGAATAATAATCTTGGATAATGAATACTCTATCTGTCTTGCCTATCCAAAGCAATCCATTATAGCACGCATTTACAGACATAACCTCCAATATGTAAACCAGATGAAAGTAGAACTGTTCTGGCTGACCAGGGTTGCCAGTGAGGCTCACAGCCCCTCCTGCCCTTCATAGAACTTTTGGGCTGCTCAGAACACAGATGAAGAGTCACTGACCTAAAAGGTGGCATTTCTATTTCTTTGTATACCTCTGCAGCGCCACACATAATAATCTCGTAGGCTGTCAATGAATCCTGTAAGAAGATGTCGAGTTGCCCTTTCACCCCCATTAGAAACCAGAGCTTCCTTTGGCCCTGTGGTGGCCCTTTGAGCTAATGCCTCTAGATGGCACTGTTCTCATTAGGTAGCAAAGAATCCAGGCACTAATTACTAAATTATTAACTCAATAGTACAAAAGTAGCCTAAGCAATAAGCACACTCAACATAAAGTAGCCTAAGCAATAGGCATATTCAAATTAAAGTTATAAATGACAAGATGTCAATTTAAAATGAGAATTACAGACATTTCCCAGAAATGCAGACACACAACAGATAATTCCTACTGGTTTTCCCCACCGCTGTTTACTGGTGAAGATGCATGGCACTGGTTCTGAAAATGTGGTCCTAGGACCAGCAGCGTCTGCATCACTGCTTAGAAATGCAAATTCACAGGTCCTACTTTACACTGGCTGAACCGACCACTCAGGGGGTTGTGCCCAGTAACCTGCGTTTTAATAAATCACCCCCAGGGGATTCTGACACGTGCCCAAGTCTGAAGACTCCTGATCTAGGGTTACTCTTCAAGAGTCTATCTGCCACTTTCACAGCTGCTATTTGTGTTCTGTTCAAATGTTTGCTTTAATGAACCTAAAATTTTCTTTGGGCATATATGAAGTAATTTAAAACAATAAAAATGTATCTTTTAAAATATTTCACAGCAGAGCAAGTATTTGCTATATACATTTTATTCACCTTCAGTCATATTTTAATATAATGGTTGTTGAAATAGATGTTTTTAATCAATGCAATAAAATCTGAATATTCAGCTTCATTTCATTACTGCTCTTAAAATCATTCACTGCTAGGTAATCAATATTTATTTACTTTTCAAAGTATATCCTGGTTTTTAAGTGTGAAAGGGTCTCAGGTAAATTGCATTCATAGAGAGCTACACACAAACTACACACACGCATACCATGCAAACAGAGAGAAAAATTTAGGCAAGCATTTGCAATGAGTTGCGTTGTTTCATGTACACTTCATTTACCCTGTTCCACTTACAAATCATAGTGGGAAAGGGGTCATGACTAGGGTATAACCTGAGACTGTGGAAGTGCTAATTTGAGAATGAGCTCATAGAGGAACTAAATCTGAAAAACCTGGTCTCATTAGCACTTTGCACTAGCCAACTGGGATGACCTACCAACAGCACTAGAGCACTCACTGAACTGAATATTAAAAGTGCTGGCTTCTTGTCTAGGTTCTGCCATTCACGGGCAGAGGGTCACTCAGCCCTGTGGGGCCTTACTTTTTCCTTTCCTAAAATATGAGGGTTCACAGTGGGATTTGATATAGACATTTTTTGGTCTAAGATTCTATAATTATTTTTTCTTTCTTTAAAACTTTTTTTTTTCAATAGTGGAATCTTTCCAATATATATAAAAGTACAAAGAACAGCATAAAAAGCTCCCATGTACCCATTATCCACTTTCTACAATTATTTTTTCTTTTTCTCCAGCTTTATTGAAGTATGATCAACAAATCAAAATTGTTTATATTTAGGTGTTACAACATGATTGTTTTTAAAAGTGTACAATGTGATGATTTAACAAACAAACACACACACTCTAAAACGATTACCATAATCAAGTTGATTAACACATCCATCACCTCACAGAGTGCAGTGCCTGACATTGTTTTTAGTTGGCAAGGCAACCATCTCAAAAGACATCCATCTTGAATAAATATATTGCCTGCTGTATGTCACAGCCACTAGCAAAATGACCACATAAAGGACTCGGCCTCCCCCACCCATGAAGGTCCCATTCGGAGAGACTTGGGTAACCAAGATAACTAATTGCTTGAGTGACCTACTTCTCCCTGTGCCCCAATTTTGGCTCTTAGTCTTTAAATTAGCCAATAAAGAGTGAACCCCTGAAACCTCCAACACCCCACCTAGACCCTAATAAAGGCAGAGCCCAGGTCTGCTCTCTCTCTATTCCTCCCCTGCCTCTATGTTCCCTCCAGAAATTGTAATCGATCTTGTTCTTCAAAGTTTCCTAATGACTTCTTGCTGAAGTACATCCTGAAATCAATAACAAGAACCACAAGAGCCAGCCCGGCCATAAATAAGGGCCCTGGTGGGGGAAATGTCTGCTGAGCTCCCTAAGAGTGATGTGTGCCCAGGCGAGCACAGCAGGCATTCCTAACTCAGAGCGCTACCATCTACAGGCTTGGGACCCAGAGAACAACACAGTTAGCTTTTGTTGCTGTTGTTATGGTGAGGACACTTAAGATCTACTCTCTTAGCAAATTTCAATAACATAATACAGTATTATTAACTATAATCACCACACCGTACATTAGATCCCTAGAACTCATTCATCTTACAACTGGAAATTTGTACTTTTGGCTAATATCTTATTCCCCTACTCCTCAGCTCCTGGCAACTACAGTCTTGAAACCCAGTTCTATGAGCTGGACTTTTTTAGATTCCACATATAAGTGACTCATACAATGTTTGTCTTTCTGTATCTGGCTTATTTCACTTAACATAACATCCTCCAGTTTCGTCCATGTTGTTGCAAATGGCAGGATTTCCTTCCCTTTGTGGCCAAATAATATTCCACTGAGTATATAGGTGAGAATTAAGAGAGGGCAAGAGTGAGGAAGTTAAGATGTTCACAGTAAGATGACACATGAAGAGTCTGATCTATGGCTTCAGTAGGGAAAAGAAAAGAGAACCACATTCCATATTAACTATAGAACCAGAGTAATTACGCTGTGTACTCAAGGGTGATTCTGTTTCCTGTAATAAGTATATATTGTGTCTTGACCATGTTCTAGTTAATAGCCAGAAATAGGATGTGGATAAGGATAGGAATCACTTCTTGTCACCCACTTCTTGAAATACAGGATTTCTTACAAATTTCGCATACCTGCAGATGTTTATAAGTGTGGAAAGAAATTCTACTTAGAACAGAAACTTTTTCTCTCCTATTCAATAACATCAAGCTTCAATGAACCAGCTTCTAAAAACTGTCAGGTAGTACTTCTGAGACTGGACCAAAAACAGGTACAGAAGAACAAATATTTAGTAAATATGTTTTACGAGGTAACTCGTATGTTTTATAAAGTTGCTCACGTGCAGATATTCTGTGTATATGCCGACCTATGCTGTGATCAGCTTTGTAATGTCAGTACGCGCATTCTCATTCATGATTGTTATGGACTGAATGTTTCTGTTCCCCAAAATTCTTATTTTGAAGCCCTAATCCAGATGTCATAGCATTTGGAGATGGGGCCTCTGGGAGATCATTAAGGTGGAGGAGGTCATGAAGATGGGGCCGCCGTGATGGGATTCGTGCCCTTATAAGCAGAGACACCAGGGAGCTGGCTGCATTTCTGTGTGTCATGTGAGGACACAAAGAGACGGCAAGGTGGCCATCTGCAGGCAAGAAGGGGGGTTCTCACCAGAACTGAACCACGCTGAAACTCTGATCTTGGACTCACAGCCTCCAGACTGTGAGAAACATGTTCCTGTTATTTAAGCTACCTATTCCATGGTTTTTGTTATGGTGGTCTGAGCTAATGATAAAAAGTAAAATGTGAATTAAATTATTTTTACATTCTAGCATTTGTTTTTAATTAACATTTTATTTTTTGGAATAGTTGTATATGTACAGAAGATTTGAACCGATTAGCAGAGTTCCTGTATCACCTGCCTCTTTTTCCTTCCCTACCCACACACAGTTTCCCTTATCATCAGATGCTCGGCAGTATAAGATGCTCACGCCATAGAAGAGGCATACCAGAAGCAGGGGCAATGAAGCCATAGACACTGGTCTCCCACCTCGAATTAACCAAGGGGCACCTGTAGGACAAATGGCCCTTGAATGGAATGCCTACAGAGAAGCTATATATATACTTTTCCTCTCAATTTTTATTTTTTAGAAGAGTGAACATGCTAAAATTCTCACAAGTTATAAGCAGATAATTTGCATCTCTATGATACTACTTCTTTCATTTAAAGGCTTCTAGCAGTCTAAACCATGGCCTTAGCTCTCTCCCCAGCTTTCGAGGTTCCTCCCAACCCACTGTGCCTAGCAGTGGCATACCCACTGAATCCCTCCTCCTGCTATGCTACTCCTGCTGCGTGTCACACCTCTGCACCCACCTCTGCCCCACAAATCCAAATTCTACTCAACTTTCGTAACTCAACTTTCGTACTCCACAGTCTTTTGAAACCCATACTGTGTTCTTGTCTGTTTACTCTTTAAGAACCCATATGATCAGCCGGCATGTTTATCACTTAATCATTCTCTAAACATGAGAGTGAGAACTTCTTTTAAGTCAGAACCATGGCTTAGAATACTTTTCTTCCACCACTCCTCTTAGTACACCCCTAGAAATGTAGTATGATTAATAAATATAGTTTATTACCAGTTGGTAAATAGAGAAGGCAAGTCCTAAGCAAACTGTTTGATCTGCCCAAATTTTTACAGAAAATTATCTGCAGAAGAATGAAAATGACTCTTAAAATCCTAAAATCACCAAAATGTGGCATGATGGGCTCAATGTCACAAGCAGAGGTTTCCACTGCTGTCACTCTTAACCTCAGCAGGCTTTCTAGGGACATGGGTACTCACTCACTGTAAGGAAAGCAGATGTTGATAAGACATACCATCCGAGGTTGTAAGAATCTTCTTGTCTTTGGGAGCCAAGACATGTCCAGCATGACTGATAACCCAAACTGGAAAGCGTCTGTTTATTGAAGAGTACAAAGCCTTTGCAAATGGCACATAAAAGGTAGGAAAACCTGGGTTACCTAAGAAACGAAACAAAGACCTTAGGTTAATCAAAGCAATAAACTCACATAAGATGATGTGCAGATTGGAAAGGATTTATTTCTCCTCGACAAATCTAGTAACATTTATATATACACCTCAATTTTAATATCCTTTCTACCTTAAATCTGGTAGTGATCAGGAAAATTCTGCTCCTGCTTTGTTCTCCAATTGTTTCAAATAAATTCTTCCTCTCATTCCTCAACTTAATAAAGAAAACCACCAATCATAAACCAAATACTCAAGGAGTCATTCTCAGTTTCTCTCCATTTTTCACATCCAGTTCACCAACAAGTCCTGTCAACTTTGCACTCAAAATACATCTCAACTTTGTCCACTTCTATTAAGTGATTCCTTGTCATTTATCACAAGTATTTATATTGTAAACAGATGTATAGTTTGATCTTTTGGGGAAAAAACCACCAAGTTATACAAGTGGATTTTTCTTGTGTATTATACAGAGGTATTTTTGACATGGGTTTGCTATAAACAAACAGAATGAATAAATGACCTTCTTAAAAAAGAGTTAATTTGATATATCTTTAGGAGGAAAAGATAGTGAAATGGGGTTTTCATCTTGAGATCATTATTTGTATAATGTTTTCATAGATACTAGTCCGTTTCCATCAATATCTATTTCTCTAATCAATTTATTTGTTTCTTCATACTATTAGGTTTCTCCTCTTTGCAGTTACATGACATGATTTTCCTACTCTGATGTAACCTCTGCCATCCTTGTCAAATTTCATCGATTTCTTTTTTTTTTTTTGAAGATTAGGAAAAGTAAGATTTATTGAAGTACATTTCAAGAGAGAAATGGCTACACCAGAGAGGAATGTCTCACCAATATTTTTACCGTCCACATCTTTTAGTTATGCAGCAAAGGGGATTAGGGCACAGACTCTGGAGTCAGACTGCCTGGGGTGAAATTCTGGCTGTGTCCCTTACTAAGTGTGTGACCTTGTCAAGTTACGTAACCTCTCTGGGCCTTGGTTTCCTTGCCCAAAATATGAGGATAATAATCACACTACCTCATGTGAGAATTAAGTGCATAACGTGCTTAAACACTGTCTGGTACATAAGTGCTGTATAAATGTTAGCTATTGAAACTTGTGATCACTGTCTAGCCATGATGATAATAATATATGATGGCCTTATCATCCATATTTTTATTGTGTTTCTGTTGCATTCTGACCTAGTGACCCTAGTTCCAAATTTCTTTTTGTGATGGTGCTGGTGTCATCTTTGTTAAATAGGGTGAAAACTTCTTCCGGTGCAATAATATGCTCTTTGCTCAGCTGAATGACCACCATGCAGCCAGGGGAGAAAGCAGGCAGGAGGGCTGTATCAGCACAGAGGCTGCCTCATCTATGGTGGATGCAGATGATAATGTTTCATGTTTTATATTTAAATCTTCAGTTAAGTGTGGAATGCTTTTGAGTATAAGGTACAAAGCGGCAATCTGATTTCTTTCCAAGTGATTAGCCAAATGTCTCACATCCATTTATTATATAATACATTCTTTTTGCATTAATTTGAAATGTCTTCTGATTCAATACTGAATTCTTGCATTAGCTCACTAATTCTGAGTTTTTTCCTTTCTCCTCTGCCAGCACCATGCCATCTTGACTACTATATTGTGTTTTAACTAGGAGGGCAAATACCTTTTCTTTACTTTTTTTTTCCTAAAATTTCTGGGCAGGTCTCATTACCTTTAGAATTATTATCACCAGCTTCAATTTTTAAAAATCTATTTGGAATTCAGAGTGAAATGTCCTCTCATTTATACATTAATTTAGAAAGATTCGATATTTTTTACATTACTGAGTATTACTTTCTTAGAATGTATTATGCTTCAAATTCACATGTTTTATTTCTCAGCAAACTTTCACAGTTTTCTTCATATAGCTAGAAAACAGTAACGATCAATATTTTAAGAGCTATAACCTATTACATGCCGGGCAGCATTTATGTGCTTTACACAGATTAACTCATTTTGTCCTCGTATGATGTAGTACTATTATTTCCATTTTACGGATGAAGAAACTGAAATATAGAGAGGTTAAGTAATTTGCTCAAGGTGATACAGATGATAAGTGCTCACTAAATATTGGACGACTGAAAGAATATACAAAAGAAAATAATGATACTAATTTAAAAAAGAACATGAATTATCTGGTCTAAGATTTTTGTATACCCAGTTTTAGCTAATCTTAAACCAGCTCCATGAAGCAGTTGGCATTATCATTAGGATAATGGACGGATGGCCACTTGTAGGTGTTGAATAAATGGCAGCTATCATTATTATATTTTTAATTTTTTTACTGAATTTGATATGTAACATGCTCTAAGTTTAAGGTGCGCAACACACTAAAACTGGTCTAACATTAAGGAGAATCCAAAGATAACAATTATATAATTGAGATGCATAGTTACAATGACAGGCTATATAAAACCAATGAGTACTAGATAATGGAACTGCTATAATACAAAATTTTCTCTATACCCTTGGGTTTAAGTCTGAGTCCCTCTCTTAATGATTATAAGATCTTAAACAAACCACTTAAGCTTTCTGATTTACTACTTTGTCATCATCAAGTAAATGATAAAGCCAACTACTCTATATTCATTAATTCTAGTCGGTACTTACAGCTTCTGTTGCATATTCTTCTAGTTATCAATTATTCAATGACCATGTCTATGTGCAAGTCACTGTGTTAGGCACAAAGTAAAAAAGATCTTTTTGCAATTTATATTCTAGTAGGAGAATATAAATACATAACTAAGTAAACAAAATAATTCAAGAATGTGATAATTTCTATGAAGGAAATGAATAGTATCATGTGATGGAGAAGGAAAGAGATGGGGGTGGCCTAAAAAAAATGTCTGTGGAGGTGGCATTTAGCTAAGACCCAAAAAGATGAGCAGAAATCAACTTTGTGAAGATCTGAGGGAAGAGTGTACTAGGATGGGAGATGAACAGGTATAAAGAGCTTGGCTCCTGAAGAAAAAGAAGTGTTCTCAATAGGTAGTAACAGGAATTTCCAACGTGTAACAGAGACAGAAGTGGAAAACGTAATGCAAAATGTTTAAATGTCATTGCATACTTCATCACTTAAATATTATGGCTTATGTTGCACTTTATGAACCATGAACGAAATTTCCTGGCTAGGAAACCACAAAGAAAATTTAAAAGGGTCTTGTTTATACAACTAAAATCACATATATATGTATGTAACTCCAGGTGTGGGAAATGTTTGAAGATGTTCCAATACAGTATTGTGAGTAAAACTTTTTATGAAATGACATCAAAATATGCTGTAAACATGTTTGAACATATGCATAGTAAAACACCCAAGAAATGTATCACAGAGGCTGTGGTGATCATCTCTAGACCCTGATTGCCAACAAACTCTTAACTACTCAACATTTCAACTGGACATGTGTGCCTTCCAATTAATCTTGTAGGGGACAAAAACTTCCATCTATCCAGGGAATGTGGCACAGCATATGGAAGGTGTCATGTGGACAGAACTTTGGGCTTCTCCATGGAGCCCTATCTGCTCCACCTCCAATCACTGTACTCACAACGCAAGACACATCACATGGCTCTCTTATCCCCATATGACCACCCGAGAATTTTAGTAACTATGTTCTATAGTGAGTTCTCAAATTGCTTCCCTTTGCTCATTTCACTACTTAAAGAATGTCCAAGGATACTGCTACTTTGCAAAAATTCTACCACAAAGACTCACTGGAAAAAATGAAACTAATTAAAAGTTCCTCAATCTGTGGGTTCCAATAAATCACTACTGATTATCGTTATAATGTAAAGCGATGAATTAATTTTGCTAGCTGCAGAAGCAAAGTGATTTAAAACAAAATGCTATGTCAGTCTATCAGAGATGGACTAAACATGATGTCTACATTGGTTTAACAATCCTTGAAATCCTGTCATCTTAATTTTTACCACAGTATAACTAGACTAGGCCCTAAAAAAAAAAATACAGTTCTGAATCTCAGAAATGAGCATGAATGCCAAGAAAAAGGGCCAAGGGCAGCAGTGAAAACAGAAGAGCAAACATAAGGAACACTAGGACACTAAATGTGATCTGAAAATGTCAAAGCATAAACAACAAATGCTTTAAGCTTCCCTTTCTCCAAATCTTAAACCTCACGGTGGCCTCTCTCTTCCTTTCGAGCCTCTGCAATAGAAACCTCACTATTCTCTAACACCTCGCAAACCTCAGTGAGAGCAAGGACTTTTGCAACAGTTTTCCTAGTAGCACTGAGTAGAAATGAGTGAGTGAATACCTCTGATGGGAAGCAGAGTGAGCTGTTTGTCCACTTAACTAGTTCATCTTACTACTACCTCCTCCTCAGGTCTAAGGCTGAAGCCTTTTACTTCCATCTATCAACTTTTTAGTCATTCTTACACATTCCCTGAAAACCTTTACCCTTAAATGACAGTTTTGCTTGCCATTCCATGATTTAGGAGATTTCAAAATCTGGGTGGACTGACTGAGCCAACACCTTTGTCTCATAATTCGACTAATTCAGAAAGCCACACCCTAAATTGGTGGTATGCATATCACAATCCCTTTGGGCTTATTAAACAGATTGCTCCACCCCAGAGTTTCTGGTTCAGAAGGTCTGGGATGGGGTCCAAGGACTTGCATTTCTAACAAGTTCCCAGATAACAGTGCTGGTCCTGACACCAACTTTAAGAACCAGAGGTTAGGTTCTTTTCATTACCCAGAAATGGTTAACATCCAAAGCATCCTAACTCTCATAACTCTTCTCCAAGCTCAGTCTTCTGCCCTTTGAGATCTCACTCCCAATACACTTGCTATTTGATCACAGTGCTGCTCAAAATCTATTTAGCTACTTGCTTTTTGGTTGATAATTCTTTTCATCCTGCATATCTGCTATTCTCACTTTCCTCAGGGTCCCAATCTACCCTCTGCCGTCCTTACTCTCAACAGATCACCTTAACTCTTAATTAACAGAGAAAACAGAGGTCAAGAGGCAGAACTCCTTCATTCCCTCTGACACGACTTCACTCTTGTCCATTTCAGATACCAGCTTCACCTCCTCCATTCTAGCCTCAGAAGGATATCTCTCCTCCAGTCCAAGATAATGTTCCTGCTTATTTTCTCAATCCTAGACTCTTCCATGGCCTCCAAATCTCTCTCTGCTCCATCAAATAGTGCTTGTTGCGCCTCTAATTTCAAACTCTCCCTCACTACAAGCAGAGCATGTGTATTTTTAATTTCTGTAGATACCAACAGAGTGCTTTCCAAAAAGACTGTTACAGCGTGGCTGAAGATTAGAAATTTATTTCCAGAAGAGGTTAAACCAAAGAGAGATTTTGGATTAGGAACCAGCCCAACTGAGAACAGAAGCACTGTACTGAGAAGGGGTTGGATAAAGCGTTACGAAACACTAAAACTCTCAACCTCCCTTCCCTTGTTCAGCTCGAATATTAGCAGACAGCCTTCCACGACTCAGACAGGACAATAGAAGATGCGTTCCTGGGAAAACTGAAAAGTCCAAGAAACAGCTACAGATACTGAAAGTACTCCAGGAAAATGCTGGGTCCCTGCCCAACCACCCTAAGCTGGAATACCGAGGATAACCAACCCTCCTGTTTTGCCGAGGATGATGGTGGTTTTAGTACCAAAAGTCACATGTCCAGGATAGGCTCGCCTGCAGATAAGCCCCACCTCTGAACGCAAAGCTTCTAATTAATTTTTTTTCTTCAAACATTTGAAGAAAAACACTAATGCAAACAAACAGAAAAAGGAAGAAGACAGAAAAAACTCTAACAAATATAAGAAGCCAAAGAAAATGAAAATATACCCATGAAACAGAAGACTATTAAACAGGAAAAGAAAAAACAGAACTCTTAGAATGAATTGATATATATGAGTTTCTGGTCCACTAAAATCCAAATAGAATGCATGAAAAAACATCTGTACCACGGTTTTTCACTGAAAAATTTCAGAATCTTAGAATAAAGAAAAATCTAACATTTTTTTTTGGGGGGGGAGAGCTTTGCATACAAAAGATCAAAAATCAGAATGATATCGAGACTTCTCAGAAGCAGCTCTGAACCCTGGGAAACAACAGAAATGCCCTTCAAATTCGAAGGAAACATTATCTTCAAACTAAAAGTCTAAGACATTTTCTGGCACGCTAGATCTTTAAAAGATTATATCCCGTGAACTTCTTCTCAGGAAACTACTAGAAGATGTTCTCCATGAAATATAAGGGAATAAACCGAGACAGAAGAAAATATGGGATCCAGGAAAGAGGGAATTCAACGCAGAGAAAAGCGAAGGGGCGCCCAGGACGGCCCGTGCAGCAGGCCCGGAGAGCAGTCCATGCACACTGGGGGCAGAGAACAGAGAGTTCTGGGAGGGAGATCGCCAAGAAAAATCCAAAGCTGACTGATTACTCAGATGCACCGAGAGGATGTTTTTCTCTTAGAGAATAATTTGAAGATAAATTAGTGATTAAAACAGAAAACTAAACAAATAAAAGACATAATCCTTAACCCAGAGAAAACAAACCAAAATATACAAGAAACGTAATCATAATACTCCACTTAGGCTAGGCTACATAAAATATAACATAATGCTATGATACATACTGACAGTTTCGTTTTTAACCTGTAAGACTGATGCATATATGTTCGATTCACTTAATTTAAAAAGCTTTGAATACCTTTAATTAAGCATCTACCCCAACATTCTATTGATAGTGACCCAGCAAAGTTCACAAATGACCCAGTTGCCAAATTCCAGAATAAACATTCTACGGTAAACTTATAATCATCTTGAAATGAGACAAAAAAAAATGTAGAAAACTTAAAAAAAATATTTGATAAAAGTTCTAATTATTCTAAAAATTATAAAATTTAAGAAAACAGATTAAAAAATTATATGTAGGGTATATTCTCAATTGTGAGTAAAAAACATATGCAATAAACATAATACATATAACAACATATACATATAAATGCACTGAAAAAAAACAAAAAGTCTAACCACCAAACTATTAAGGGTGGTTGTTATCGATGGTTTGAGTGATTTTATTTCCTTCCATAGGCTTTTTTGCATTTGGCACGTTCTCTTTAAAATCAGAAATAGTTATATAAGGATCATCCAGAGTTTTGAACTCACCAGGAATAATGAAAATGAGCAGCTTGGGCCTGCTGGCGCTCTGATCGTTAAGCAGGTCAGTCCAGGGCCCGCACTTCAGAACCCGGGTTTCAACTCCGCCACATAAAACGTATTCATCGTGCACGGGAATTTCTTCCTTGATTTCTGAGTCCATTTCTGAGTAAGGGGAGAAGAACAATAGCAAGAGTCACCAAAATGTAAAGCCTTGAGCTCAAGAAAATATTCAAGAATCAAAAAAGGCAAATTTCAACGTACCTAGAAAGAATGCCACAAGGACATATAAGAGATACAAAATTATTCAGCTATTCTGGATTATAGGATTGCAAAAAACAAAACAAAACAAAACAAAACAAAACAACAAAACAAACTGTAAGAACGGACTGGACACCAGATGGGTCTCTGGTGAAATAAAAACTACAGAGGAATGTGAATCAAAATGAGATCAGGTTTTCATATGACTCCCTCCCCAGTCTAAATTGACAATTAACCATGGATAACTTCCATTTGCCCTGTGCTGGAACTTAGAGCTATGTGCTTTACCAGTGAGACAATCCTGTCCCCCACCCCCGCCCTCCTTCATCAGGTAAAGACGGTGAAAACACAGGGGTTATGGCTTGTCCTTGTACTCTCTCTCCCAGACAGAACTGCAAAAAGGGTCAGTGAACTTGATGATCTCAGGTTTTTCCTGTATTAATCCTCTCATCTCGACTTGTGTAAGCATATTTTATACGTTATTAAAGCAGTGCATTATTAAATTATGAAATGAGTAGGTGGAAAACAACAGGATGAGATAGCATCATGAAAAATTTCCTGAATCAAGGTATGTGGAAAAATGCAGTCCCAAATGATTGGTATCAGTCCTCCATCTTTGCCTCCGCCTCCCCTGTGATCAAGACCATGTCTCAAACGTTCAGCGTTCTACCCTCCTCTTCAATTATCCTCCATTCATTCGCAGCCCTTCAGAGTCCAGAGTCCAAATACCATTCGAGCTTTTTCTCTTCCTATCACTTTACATCGACCTTGCACTCTAGTCTGCCCTGTCCTTGCACTTCCTCAGTGTCCCCATGCTTTTCTGCTCCTATCACTTTGTAAATCTTTTATTCCCCAACCGCTTCTTGAATGCATGCTGCGCTTATGCCGGTTATTAATTTATTGCCTCAGCTGCAAACTCATTCTTCATTGCCTTTTCTGGAAAACTGGTGCTGAGTGTTTAAAATTTTTTTTCTCTGCCAGCTGACATGATGTTAAGCTTTGTCAGAAGGGTACCCTGGAGACACTGCAGAGAAAGGGGTGTTCTTTCTGGGTTTCTGGAGTACTTCCTTTTTTCTCCACCTCTGCTGCTTAGGCTATGAAGTCTTTCTAGTGCAGTAATTTCCAAGTGGAGATAATTTTGCCCCCAGAGAACATGGTAATACCATGTTTTCACTGTCACAACTAGGGGACGGAGTACTACTGGCATCTAGTGAGTAGGGGCCAGAATGCTTCTAAACAAACATCCTAAGTGCACAGGACAGGCCCTCACAACAAATATTTAGCCCAAAAAGTTAATAGTGCCAGATTAAAAACAAACAACAAACAAAAACCCTGCTCTAGTGCTATGTGTCTATAGGGTCTTCAGCATTTGGCCAGCTGCTACACGCTTCCTTTCTCCAGCTCTCTACTCAGGCAGCAGTGGCAATGTAGCAAGAGTCCAGAGAGTGTAGGCTTGTGCGCCAGACCAGGTGGCTGCAACCTGAACGCCTGTACTGGAAGCACTGCCAAGATGGTTTTCTAAAGAGCCAGCCACCTGAACTTGGTCCCATACAGCAGCCTGGAACGTCTTGGCCCACTAGAGCTCTAGGTTGCTACAGAGAGAGGCTTCTCCAAATATCCACTAGAGCAGTACTCAAAGCAGTGTTTCAACTTCCTCTGTACTCATCAGGTAAAGATACTGAAAATACAGGGGTTATGGCTTGCCCTTGTACTCTCTCAGAACTGTAAAAAGGGTCGTGAGGGGTTATGTCTCAACTCACCTGTGCCCCAAGGATTATTACTGTGGCCTTTCCAACATGCTCCAGGCCTCACATCTGTAGTGGCACCATGGTTTACTCTGCACACCCTCCCATCAGTGTTAGTCCACCTGCTGACAGAACGACTGGGACCAGCTTTGGCCCAGGCAACCCACCAGACTTCGCTATCATCCAGTGGGCTGCAACCCCGCCTTCTGCAATGAGATCTACACCCATGTTCCCAGGTTACTTTCTTTCAGCCCTGGGATACCTTTTAGAGTTCTCTTTATATAGTAACTTTATAGTTTCTCTCCTACCATAGCTTAATAATTATTTATGTTCAACGAACAAAGTTTACTGTGTGGTTTCTCTTTGTTAAATCTAGATTGATATATCCCCATGTGTCTATCTAAATACTTGTCTTCTAATCCTTTGCATTCTAGACTCAACTCAAATCCTACTTCCTACCTAAGTCTTCTCTGAGCACCCCAAGTAAGGGAATTTCTTTCTCTAAATTCATAGCACCTATCTTTATCATAAGCCGGCAGCGTTAAAGTAGCCAGGTAAGCTTTCCTTGTTTATTCATGCCGTGCCACACTCTCAGAGCACAATAGTCAAGAATTCAGTGCAAATGCCACCTACCGCTCCCCTGACTGAACGTCAGCCTTAAGGTAAATGCAATGGTGGCTAGGGTGTAGAGAAATGGAGGATTCTATACATTTTTGGTAATAATGAAAATGGCCTTTAGAAAGCAATCTGACAGCATGAGATAATATCCACGAGGCATTAACTTTGATTCGGTAATTTTAAGGTATCAATTCTGAACAGGAAATATATGTATATTTTAAAAGAATAAATGTTACTTATAGAATGCTACTTATAATACTAAAAAACTGAAGACCCTAATGATCAGTAATGGAAGAATGGTTAAGTAAATTATGACCTATCAATACTTAGTCACTAAAAATGATGTATCACTCAACATTAAGGAAATGATTACATAAATTATAGTTCAATCTTATGATCAACTATTATGTTCCATCAAAACTGCTCAGTTCTGCTAAACTGGTTATAATCTATCCACGTGCTTTCTAAGATTTCTAAAATCTCACTTCTCTAGCCTGATGTTATGCTACCTCTTCCATTTTCTTTATTACTTTTACTGTCCTTTCAGTGGACTTAGGAAGAGACAAGAATTAAGCATATATATTTCAATCTCTATGTGTAATCCCAAAGTCCAAAACTGATTTTCTTAAATAAAACTACTTAAAAAATGAAAAATTTTCATTTAGAAAGTGGGGACCCCTCTCCATTCAAAATATATTGACTTACTAAATAAATAAAAGTATCATCTCATGTTTTCTTATGGGTTGATTTTTAGTTCACTAAAATATGTCACTATAGCCCAATCTCTAAAACTGTCGCAAAATACAGTATATTTATAAAGATCACATGACATTCAAGTGTTAGAAACACTTAGCTGTTATATACAGTATTAAATTAAAAACTTAGCTGTTATACACCATATTAAATTAGAGAACTACTAGAGAGGACGCTGGCTAAACTTAATACTTGTACCAGAAGAGAATAAAAGTTATTAACAATATTCAGATCATAAATACTTCAAGAAAACATCTTAAGAGTTTGCTTAGACAGAAAACTAATGAGAAATCAAGTAGATATGAACTCAAGCACAGTGTATAAAAATTAAAAAATAAACAAAAAATAACTACAACTCTAAAACATCTCAATTAAATACAACTAAGAAGCATGGAATTAATGTATTTATAAAACAGTTTTTTATTTTACTTCATTCTGATGCTTCTGAATCCCACAGAGCCAAATAAAAAAGCAAAAGAAAACTTACGGTATGAGAATTCAGAAGATTCTTTACCTAAGATTCCAAGGTAATTCAGTCTGCCACAAGTGTCAGATGAATATGGGACAATGTGTCCTAATTACATATTATTAAAGGCTGATGGTCCTGCCTTAGGCCACAGCCAAAAAGCAATCTTTAAAGAAATCAGTTTTGATAAGCAGCAAGGCTTAGGCTGGATAAAAGCCAAGTGTGGATACAATTTATACAATTATGCAAGCCTTATCTACCTAAATATAGGTGCTTATATTAATGGGTTTCTAATTTTATTTAGTAAAATAATTTTTTTCCAATTAAATCTTATATAAACCTAGACAATATATAAAACATAAAAGCAGAATTTGATCAGTATAAATTTTAGAGGTTCAAATTTATAATATTTATTTATTATAATGTCAGTCAATGAGTACAATGAAGCTGTACAAATGAACAAAAATATTTGAAAGTGAAGTTATAAATGAGTCTTATTTAGCTTTAGCATTCAAATAATGTCTGTATTTTATTTTGGCTTCTCAGTAAGAATTCTGTTTTATCCATTCATGTAAGAACTGCAAATAATAGAAGTTTTTAAAAAAAACTTGTGTTGCAATGTCCAGAGAACCTTCACTTTAACTACATTACATTGAACAGAGAGTTGGTGAGATAGTTTTCTTTCAAAGTTAAAGCACTAATGCTATCTAACTTGTATTATTTATCATATAAGGTGAATAAAAAGCTCCTTAAACTTCTTCAAATGATGAAAACTTTATACATAACATTATCAAATGTAAGTTGTAGGCTGTGCTATTGTTACAAAATACACAGAGCAGAGCATACAGTATGCATGTGTCTGAGCCTTGACTGGTAATCAATAAGTGCTATTCCTGGGCTAGTACCAAACCTACTCATAAAATATCTGGTGACTGGACGAGTGAAGGTTAAATTTTTTAAAGGCCCAGGGAACAGATACAAAATCTGTCATTGTTATCAAAATACAATCTAAGTACAAACATACACAAAAATGGCAGTGGAAGCTTTATTTCAAGTTCTGTTTTTTAAAATTAGCCCAGCAGCAAACATTAATATGCTGGTGATCTCTGTATAATAAATGTTTGTTATATAACAGAGGAATAGCTATCCTAAAATCAGATTTAAAAACTAAACTTTAAAGCAAGAGGTATAAAAGAAATAACAAGGGACATTTCATAATGACAAGAAGTCTATCCACCAGGAAACTGTAAAAATTTTAAATGAGCATGCATCTAATATTTTAGCCTTTAAAGATACAAATTAAAAACGGACAGAAGTAAAAGGAGAAATAAATAAAACCACAATCATAGTGGAAGATTCTAACATACTTCTTAGTATCTGATAGTATGAGAAAGGAAAAAAAGTCAGCAAAAATCTAGAAAACCTGAATAACAAATTCAATGAAATATGGGCATGAACTAAGATATATAATGTCACGTAAGCTGGAGGGGTATGTTTTAAGAAAGGGGCTGGTAATGAAAGTTTTTAAATAGATAAATGTCAACGAGCAAGAGAACTGAGGCATTAGTAAGGACTCAACATTTTAAGTGTACTTTTTATAAGCCAGGAACTGTGCCAAACAGATTATAGAATGTCATTATCACTTAGTCCTGACAACAATCCTACGAGATGGGTACTATTATCTTCTCCCTCTATCTCTGTATACTGCCATTAACCCAGCAAAACATGTGAGGGGAAACTTGATTGAAAGGCATTAAGGAATTTGCATAAGGTCACACAACTAGCTAGCAAGTTGGACCGTGGTCAGGTCAGAATTGGAACCCACAACAGAACCCAATGTTCTGTTTTAAATTTTGTACTTATACACACACATATATAATATCATTTAAATGAATAAATAGGATAAAATACATGCTGGAATTTTAAAAAATGGCATATTATTTTTTAAATCTTTTGTGTACTTCATCTCTACCTCTCTCCACTTCTTAACTCATGTTATTAACTCAGTATCAAGTCTTCTATACTTTTCTATAATCACATACAATGTATATAAGCATTTACATACATTTTAAAAAATGAGTTGTCAGTGTTTGATAAATAGGAACATATTATACACACTGCATTTTATATTTATACTTACTAACGCATGAAAATCCTGCCAAGTCAAATAGTATAACTCTAATTTTTAATGATTCTACAATGTGGATACATCATAATTCTTATGGCCATCTTCCTGTTGAAAGGCATTCAATTATTTCCCAGTGTTTTGGAACGATGTTGCAATAAGTATTCTTAAATCCCCATGTTCTTACATATTATCCATATATACCAGTTTTTTTGTTTCTAATGGCTAGCTTCCCAAGTGTGGAATTACTGGGTTGAATTTTCATAGCTATTGCCAGATTGCATTCCAAAAAGAGTGTAAGAATTCCTCTAGCAATCCAGGAAGGTATCTTTTCCCCTACAATCCTATCATCAAAAATGGTACCTTTATTTTTAATTCTTGAAGTGTTCGGGTATAAACACCCTCACTTGTTAATTTGCATTTCTTTGACTAGTAGTGTATTTGAACATCTTTTCATGTTTGCTGGTCTCCTGAACTTTCTTTCCTGTTAATTGTCTACTCGTATCCTTTGTCTGGATTCCATGTGGGTTATTTATCTTTTGCTTATTGGTTTGTAAGAGAACTTCATATACTGCTATTAACCCTTTTCTGGGCCCCTATACTTTAAATATAGCTTTCTAGATGTTTATTTTAATTTTTATTATTCTAGATTTTACATTTAAATCTTTATTCCGTGTAGATAAGGACCCAAACTTGTCTTCTTTCAGGTAGAGAGCTACTTGTGCTAAAACCATTTAATTAAAATAATCATCTTTGCCTACTGAATTAAAAAAAATCTGTTTCATATATTACATTTTCATACTTATTGGGAAAGAGCTTCTTAACCACAGCCATACTGTCAGTGAATTTGGCAATTGGGTCCATGGTTAATTATTAATTATTTGGAATGGGCAGAAATCAATTCAATAAGAGTCAATATTACCTAAATCTCAAGTACGACCACTGAAAACTACCTGTTCTACTTAAAATCATCAGTGCTATTCAAGGGGAAAAGGAGGAAAGTAGTGAGCTTTCTGAATCTGGAAGTATGTCACAAAACTACTTTAAAAGTTTTAATGAGCAAATATAAATTTTTAATTTCATCTCTGATTCCTGGTTTCTTTTTTCTAGAGTTTCAAAATTCCCATTCCACCTGCCCATGAGATACTACAATTTGCCACTTACCAGGGCCTAAGTTACCTTCTTCAATTCTTCCCCCATTTCCTTTTTATTAGGGTTTGGAACAAAGAACTGCCTGAAGCAAGGAGAGAACATTTACATCTGTCCATAGTGCTTCTGCTAATTACAAAGAGAACTTTACAAAGAAGGTTTAAAATCTTGAGTAAATGATTAGTTTATATACACACATAATCTAGAGCTATCACTAATTTTGCCCAGATATTACATGGGTATTCAAAGTAGCTCTCCCTGAAGGATAAAATGCTTTCCAAAAGTAGGAGCCAAATGTAGTTATAGGATTGAAACATACAATAAATTTAAAAAAAGAAAACTTCCTAATGCACTTAATAGTAGAGTTGAATTGACAAAATAGGATCGGTGAACTTGAAGATAGATCAACAGAATTTATTCAATCTGAACAAGAGGAAAACAAACTTTAAAAAAAGAGAGAATCTTGGGGACTTGTAGGAAGGTAACAAATGATTTAACATTCTTATGATGAGAGTCCCAGAGGAACAGGGAAGAGTATGAAGCTGAAATTATATATATATATATATATATATATATATATATATATATATATATATATATATATATATATAAAAATAATAATAATGAATGAAAACTCAAAATTGGCAAAAGACATAAACCTACAGAATTGAGAAGCTGAGTTAGCCCCAAAAGGAAAACCCAAAGAAATACAAAGCACATCATAGTCAAACATCTGAAAACTAATAACAAAGAAAAACATCCTGAAAGCAGCCAGAGGGAAATGACATATTACCTATAGGGAAACAATATTTCAAGTGTCAGCAGATTTCTCATCAGAAATCATGGAAGCCAGAAAGAAGTGGCACATTTTTCAAGTGCTGAAGGAATAGAAATGTCAACCTTGAATTTCATTATCAGAAAAAACTATCCTTCAGACATGAGGGGGAAGCAAAGTTCTCCTAGAGGCAGTTCTCTGAACAGAAATTTAGTAAGTAAATAGCTTAAACTTCAGCAAAAGAGGAACAATGGAATGGGTAATAGTAGTGGTAAATATGTAATAGACTACCCTTCTCCTCATGAGTTTCTTAACTTCTATTTGATGGTCGAAGCAAAAGTTACAGCATCATTTCATGTGGTACTCAATGTATGTAGAAAAATATGACAATTATATTTAAAAAGTGGAGAATGTAAAAGGATGTAATATAAGTAAATTTTCTAGATTTCAGAGAGTAAAATGTCAATATAAGTAGGCTGTATGGTAATTAATGTATATACACTGTTTTACATATGGCAACAACTAAACAAAGTAAACTGGATGATATACTCAAAAAGACTATAAATATATTAAATGGATTTCTGAAAAATATTCAAGTAACCCGTGAGAGGCTAAGAGAAGAATAGAAAAGTGAAAAATTGAGGAAGCAAACAGAAAACAATAAAATGGCTGACGTAAGCCCTAATATTTTAATAATTACTTTAAATATAGCCTAAATATACCAGTTAAAAGGAGACATTGATAGAGTGGATATAAAAGAAACATAACCCAACTATATGTTGCCTACAACAATGTCGCTTCAGAACAATATTGGTAGGTTTAAGACAAAAGAATGGAAGAAGTATAACATATTAATAGTATTTTTTTAAAAGGTTGGCTATGTTACTATCAGATAAAATAGACTTTAGAACAAAAGTAATTACTGTACAAAGAGTACACTTTATAATGATAAAAGGATTAATCCACCAAGAGGACATACTAAAGGTACACGTACCAAACAGAGACTCAAAATACATGAAACAAAAACCACGAGCTGAAAGGAGAAACAGAAAAATCCACAATTATAGCTGGAGATTCCCAGCAATGAAAAGAAGTACTAGACAAACTATCAACAACATAAGAAAGAACTGAAGAACACCATCAACCAACAAGATGTAACTGACATGTACGAAAAACTCCTGTCAACAGCAGCAGAATACACTGTCTTTTCAAGTACTCATGGAACATTCACCAAGATACACCATATTCTGGGTTATGAAACAAATGTAAATTTAAAAGAATTAAAATCATATAGCTATGTCTTCTGACCATTATGGAAAAAGTAGCAATCAATATGATAAAAACAACAGGTAAAAATTTCTAAACACATGGAAACTAAAGTACACACTTCTAAGTAATCCATGGATGAAAGAGGAAGTTTCAGAAGGAATTTTAAGAATTCATAGGACTCAACAAAAATGAAAATATCAAAATATCAAAACTTGTGAGATGCAACACAAACAGTGCTGAAAGAGAAATTTACATGCTTACATTAGAAATGAGAAAAGGTCTCAAATCAATAATCAAGAAACTAGAAAAAGAAGAGCAAAATAAACTTAAAGCAAGCAGAAGGAAGAAAATGATAAATATCAGAGCAAAATTCAATAAAATTGAAAAGAGAAAAATTAAAGATTTATTTGAAAAAGATGAATAAAATCAATAATCCTCCATTGAAAAAGACAAAAAGAGATAAGATATAATGACTAATATTAGGAATGAAATAGCAGTTATCACTAAAGACTGTAGAAAATATTATTATCCTACTACCAAAACCAAAGACAGTACAAAAAAACTACACATTAATACTTCTCATATCCACACCTTAACAAAATATTAGTGAATAGAATCTAGCAATGTACTAAAAAGAATTATATACCACAATCAAGTGGGATCTCGTCCAAATATGTTCAACATTTGAAAATCAATCAATGTAATCCACCATAACAGGATACTATAAGAAAAATCATATAATCATATATGGCAATTCTATCATCTTCTGTTTCCTACTCTAGTATTTTCCAGTCACAGACTACTCTGAAATATTATACAATACTATAGAATCTAAAAAAATTAATGGCATAATATTGTAGAGTGGGAATGAGTACAATGTACTTTACACTAAGATTCTGTGACATCTCTTGCTCCTGCTTGATAGTGGTCATGAGACTAATAATTTTGCAACTTTCATATTTTGTCTAACTTTGCCCTTTTAATGACAACATAGTAACCTCCAGAGAGATTCTTCTCAAACTTGTGCAATTGGGTCAGAAGAGTAAGTTTATATGTGACTATAAAATCCACCACCACTGATATTAGGAAATATCAAAAGTAAAGCACGAACTATACTCATGATGAACCTGCTGAGTTATCTTTACCTTAAAAAGGGAAATTTTTCTTTTCATAACTCCTTTGCTGCTTCTAAGCATGCGAATCAAGGAATAAAGTGGTCCCATTTGCATCCTGTCTTGTGTGTGTATGTGGGGAAAAAAACCCAAGGGTGAGAGTTCAGTTAAGGCACAGGGTAAATGAAAAGCAGTGTGAGTACTAAATGCCTATGGCAAAGAACATCAGGAAAGCTGTGAAGTGGGTGTGGGTGGATCGTTTTATAACAGCCAACCTTTCAAAGCTTATTGTGTGTAAACCACTGTTTTAAATGCTAGATGAATTATCTCGGTTAATAAAAGAATCTTATCAAGTGGATACTAATGTACTCTCATTTTACAGATGAGAAACACTGAGGCACAGACTACTTCCGTAAAATACCAAGGCGCATGGCAAGTGAGAGAGGTAACAGAAAGTCTCAACAGTTTCCCCAAAATGCTGCACTCTAAATTCAGGGGAGCCAGAGCCGTTTTGATTATGGCGCCATAGATAATTAATAAAGTAACTAATGCCGAACCTCCATTATGTAGTTAGGGGACTGTGAAGTTCAGAGACGGGCTCAAAAGTCAATTTTCAAGTGTACTGTTTGTAACAAATTTGGGAGAGGTGTGAGGGAGGGGGCTGATCCTTCTGAGAACCCTGAGTCCAAACCAAAGAACGCTTAATGACTCCGCTGATGGACAAGTGGGGAAAGGGAGACGCACCGAGGAAGACTGACTTCCCCAGGGCTAATTAGAGGCTTAACTGGTAAAAGAACTCAGCTCTCTGGAGTCACCGGCTCAGCCATTGGCCTCTCTCCCTGTCACTTCTCCCCAGCCATTGCCCGGCCATCCTGGCCTCAACTCCCCCAAGTAGAGACACCATAAGACCCGCCAACAGGTGAGCTGCATTTAGTGCAAATGGTACGTTCCTCCGCTCAGAGGAGCGATCGCTGGGCCAGCAGCCAAAGCGGGTACCGGCCAAAGCGGCTCCAGACCCGGGGTGGTCGCAGCTCTGTTATTTACGCCCCGTCTGGCCATGGACGGCACCGGCTCGGCGAAGATCCGGAGAGAGGAAGGGCTCAGGCTCCCGCGTGCCTGCCCCGCCATCCTTCCCCTTGTAAAGTAACCCCGAGCGCTGCAGGAAGATCCTCACCTGTCCGCCAAGAAGGCAGCGGGTTCTGACGTGACGGTCCCCACACGGCTCCCCGGGTCCGGAAGTCCGGGCCCTCTGACGTCACAGGCCCGCGCCGCGCGCCGCTCCGGGAAGCCGACGCCTTTAGGACGCGCGGCCCCGAAGATACCCGACCCAGGTTCGTGGAGTGTGGTCTGGTCTGGACCCGGCTGTACCGCCGGGAGGGTGTAGCGGTGCAGGAACTTTATCTATCCTTCAATTTGAATTTCACCCCCCTCTAATTTCAGTCATCTTTGATATACTTCCAGCTTCCTCCCTCTCCCTTGTCTCCATTTCTCCCCGTTTTGTTTAACTGCTAATTTTTCTTTTTTCCCTTTATTATTTGTATCTCTTCGCCACATACACAGGAAAGTTGATTCTCAATTGACTTTGTTTATTAGCATTAGTATAGCCAGCCTCTGCTACTGGGAACTTTAGCAAAATGCTGACGAGTTCTCTTCTGGCGGAATTTTGAAATCACCACAACCAGACGACATGAAGACAAGGGTCACAATGTCTGGTGAACTGTTGCATTCTCACCCCTGACACAGATCAAGTGATCGGTATATATATCTGTCCAAAAATGCACTCGTGAATATGACATAGTTCTATAGCCAGGGACAGAAGGAGACGAATAGACCAGCAAATCATCAGTGGATCTCTCTTACACATAGAAAAGTAGCTATACTCTTTTTGTATTTAACATTCCAGTGCTAGGCACCACCATTGAACCAGTTGTTAGAAGTACACTGTTCCTCTTGTTTATAACCTCTCCCCCTTTTCAGTTTTATTTCCTAAATATAATAGGTAGTACAATGGGTTTAGAAAAACTACGCACTGTGCTAAGAGATTTTCATTAAGGAACTCATTTTTAATCCTCACAGCAATCCAGTGAGGTCAGAATTAATATGTGACCACAGAATCTGGAAACATAAACAAATAGACAACATTACAGTGACATTACATGATCTATTCAAGGTGTTATCCCTCATTACTAATGCACAGTTCAATGTGTGCAAAAATTACAATGACTGGTTCACTAATGCAGCAGTTCTTCCAATTCTTGTATATGCATTTATGATGGATTGTCTCAAGTGATTTATGTCTCTGATTTCATTAAATAAGCTTGTGTCAGAAAAATTAACCAAGGAGGTTCAATCTTGGGGTCTTGGGGGTTCAGCCTAGCTAGGAGGATCTAGCTCATAGTCTTTCATGAGGTTGCAGACAAGCTGGTTGGTCAGGGCTGCAGACATCTCAAAAATCCCCTGAGGCTGAAGAATCCACTGCTAAGCTCAATCACATGATTGTTGGGCCAGCCACATTACTTCACTTGCTGTTTGCCAGAGGCTGACCTATTACAGGGGCATTGGGATTTATTATAAAAGCATTCAGGGGCTGCCAACACATGTCACTGATCTAGCAATGTCTCCACACACAAAAAATGTAATGCAGGGTTTTCTGATTATTTAACTTCATGGCTGGGTGGCAAGGAATAATTAGTGGAAAGAAAGCTTCAAAATATAAGTTGAGGCTTATCTAGAACAGGCTAATTATGGAACTCTAAGGAATGTAAATGACCAGAGGGAGTTTTGTCAGATAATAGTAACAGTTAATATTTATCAGGCATTTACTACCTGCCGAGTTTTGTACTAAATGTTTTCCGAAAGGAGTAGGAGGCAAAGAGAAAGCTTGAGGACCATTAAAGATAATGGTCTCAGATAAATGGCCCCCTTTTTGCTCAATTTATATGGACTATCTCTGAGTCCAGGGAGAAAAGGATTATAGCAGGAAGCAGAAAGAAGTCACTTTCCCACAAAATCCATGAGAAGTTTTGGAATCTCAAGGCAGTGCTCCTCAGGAACCACTATGACAGAGTATGGTACCAAGGAAATCTGCCTCTCATTGAGAAGAGAAGCCTCCATGCAGTGTCCCATGGATGTGAAATATTTCAGGGGACTGTCAACTACATGCAGCACATATAGAGAGGAAGTTGCAGGGAGATAGTGTCAGAGCCTTCTGCCATTTCATGAGAACATCATTGAAGAGAAAGAGAGGAAAGATGGTTGCATTTTTGATATGGCCTGGATCAACTATGCAGGGACCCTTGAAGACAAATCCTAGAAACTGCTACAATTATTAGGGACCATTTAGTGGAAGTAAGAGAGTAGTAGGGGACACTTTGCAGGAAAGATGGAGGGCCCACAATACCAATGAGAGTGAGACAGAGAAATAGGTAATGCTTAGATCTTCACAATAGAAACATTTTTCTGGTGGATGTTATGAGAATGTTAGAAAGACCTGCATATTAGTAAAATATGTTCCCATCTTCTTTATTATTCCATTACATAGAAAGTTGAAATTCTTGGTTTAGACACCCTTTGAACTAGGATATGTAGATTGAAGATTACGTAAAAAGGAACAAGAGGAAGGAAAAAAAAGGGCAAAGGTATAAGAAAAAAATTTTTTTAAGACTTTCAAGGTCATTCACCAGATACACTATAACTGCAACTTCAAATGTTTTTGTTTTAATACATCAATGCAATCCATTAGTCGTCCTCAATAAAACCACACCATAAAGAAACTTTTAGTGGCATTGTAGGGTACATTGAAGATGAGAAAAATCTGGGAGATGTTGTTCAACTATCTCTATAAATTAAAAACAAAATAGAAACTGGGACTGGCTACAGACGAATATTCCTTTAGAGTACAGTATGTTCCCATTTTATTGGGTTACTTAGAAAATAATTGCTCTTTTTAGCAACGTTTTTGTGAGCTAAGTATAGTGCTACAGCACTTTTACAAATCATCCCCTCTTAGTTTTTTAATGGAGACTTTGTATTCTCCAATAAAATAAGAATGGAATTTTTCATAAAGTGTCTTTCCTTGTCATCTATGTATCCAACTCCTGTAGACTAAATAATGACCCTCCAAAGAGGCCCATGTCCTAATTTTTGGAAACTGCGAATATGCTACATTACATGACAAAAAGGACTTTATGGATGTGCTAAGGATCTTGAGATGGGAAGAGTTTCCTGAATTATCCAGGTGTGCTCAATATAATCACATGAGTGTATAAGAGAGAAGCAGGAGGGCCAGAGTAAGAGACAATAATATGACAATGGAAGTAGAGGGAGAGGAAAAAAAATGATGATGGAAGCAATAGTCGGAGAGAGAGAGAGAGAGAGAGAGAGAGAGAGAGAGAGAGAGAGAAAATAAGAGAGAGAAAGATATCAGAAGATGCTGTGCTTCTGTCTTGAAGACAGAGGAAGGGGCCACAAACTGAAAATGCAGGCAGCCAGGCTATTGCTAGAAAAAGCAAGGAAACAGATTATCTCCTAGACTTTTCAGAAGGACCACAGGCGTGCCACCACCTTGACTTTAGCCCGCTGAAGCTGATTTTGAAGTTCTTACCACCAGAACTGTAAGATAACAAATTTGTGTTGTTTTAAGTGGCTACATTTTTGGTAAATAGTTGCAGCAGCAATAGGAAACTAATATGCCAACTAAATAAAAGCTTAGACCATATATCTCTTTCGCAAACAAGTGAATAATATTAGCTAGGTAGGTTTCAAGCTTCAGAATTCTAGCTGTTTCCAAACTATGATGACTTCTCTAATTTCCACCAACCAAGACAGAAGCCTATTTCCCCCTTGGAGCAGCTGTGGCAGAGAGAAAGCTAATTGACTCAACTAATTTATGGTTTCCTCTAATGTTTGGCTTTCTTTGAGCTTAGCCATGTGTATTAGTTTTTAAAATTTAAAAATGCATTATGTTGTGACCTTAAAAATTGCAAAGAAATTCTATTTTCAGCCCAAACCAACCAGAGTAACACATTTGTTTTGTACTTTCATGAGAAGCCTTACTAAGGCCCCACCCAGCCTATGATTTCGCTCTCTGTGAATTATCCAACAGAGAGGTTGCTCTCCACAGTGCTGAGTACCACACAGCAGGGGATCTAAAGTGTTGGCTATTCTGTTTCTCTGACATAATTTTTGTGTTCAACTTTAGTTTTCTTGGATTTAAATACCTTTAAAAGGGTCTCATGCTTGCCTGTCTTTTCATATAGTCTAATTCTTAAAAACCAAAATGTAGTCAACATGATTAGCATGGAGTTCAAATCTATTCTTAGATTCATTCCACTTTCATTCATGGTTTTCTTTAGAATCTTAAATTGAAATTGACAGGGGTAAAGAAAAATGTAAAAGAAATATTGAATTTCCAGTGTTATTACAATATCTCAACTTTTACCTCTGGCATCATCCATTTTTGTAACATTTCAGAGAGGTCAGAGAACCACATTTTGTTTTCTTTTTTGGACCTCCCTGCTCCTGATGGTAAAACTGAGATATCAATCCCAAAGATGTGTGAACCTTTGGCTGTCCCCATCTAGTACTCTCCCTATGTTTGGGAACATATCCCACACGGTGAGTCTTATAACACTTTAAGTGTTGCACTAAGCTTGGTTCAAGATAACCCCTTGTAGCTGAGGGGATGAGATCAGCTCACATAAAACTGTCTGGACCTTGTAGAAAGCTCATCTTCAAATGCTCTATTGAATTGCATGGTCTTAAAGGTCAGAAGAGGGGAGATTTAGGGACCTATAAATTGGATAAGGAGAACTTTTCATTGAAAGGAGTTCTTGAGTCCTGCCTTAAAAGATGGCTACTGTCTGCATAAAGGAGGAAAACAAATGGCATTCTAAATGAGTAGATTAATTTAACAAAATATGTAAAATGGTCTGAAATGGTTTGACCCAGTAGAGAAAAGTTGACTCTAGTCTCAACTCTGCCCAATCAGGACTAATAATGCTTTCACCTCAGATGTTATCACTAGGGTATGTACAGTTCCTACTGAAGAATTGCTCCAAGCATCTTCAGGTCTGTTTCAACATCCTTTTCCAAACCTCTGTGTCCTTATGTATCTCATGCTCTCTGCCCAAATGTTGTTATTTTCCCTGGTAATCCTGCCCCATTACCTCATAAAGTTCCTACATGTATCAACACTCATACCACTGTTCTAACTTTCCTAGGCAGAATTAGACTTCTGGGTTTTTGAGAAAACCTAAACATATCTATAAACTAACACTTATCACCTCTACAAATGTTCCCATAACCAATTTTTGTTTGTTTTTCTGCTGGAATATTTACAATTTACAATATATTACAATATATTACAATATTCAGTATGAATTTCTTAACAGATAAGAACTTTTTTAAAAGAACAATACCATTATCACACCTCACAAAATTAACAATAACTTTAATATCTTAATATCCAATCTATATTCAATTTCTTTAAAGTAGATTTAACTGACTGTATCCTCACGTGAGGCTTCTAAGGCAACAATCCGTGTTAACATTTTACCATTGGAGTACCTTAATGCTCCCATTTAATCTCATTGCAGAACCTCTGATAGTCTGTTTTAGACAGCACAGCAAGGACACAATTTAAAGCAGAGAATACAATTGAGATAAAATAAAATTTCAGCCTTGAGCATGAATCACAACATAGCCTTGGATCTGTTAAATAGTGTACTCTTTTGAGCCATTTCTTCGGGGGCAAATCCATCTTGTCTACCAGTGGTCTGAGAAGGACAGCCAGAGAGCAGTTGTTGCTCCTGAGGGTAGGAGCAAGACTCTCCCAATGGGTCTCTCTCTCGAGGCATATAGACTACAGGCATTAATGGTCAAACCAAGTGAATTAAAAAAAAAAAAAAGAAACAACAAAAGCAACAAGTTGGAATACATTTCTCACTGCTATTATTGATTTCTGTGGTGAGGGACCTCAATTATTTTAACATTCCTGGTCTCAACAATCCTTTTCTTACTCTGCCTTGTGGGGGAGGTGGGGGTAGAGTAGAGGGACTTAGTTGATATTTACATTTTAGAAGAAAAAACTATGCATGTTTAACTCCTGTCTTTCTTCTTAGAGCTAGGTTCCCCCAGGGAGTAGGAGGTCTTTGCTCCTCCATGATGTAACCTGGACAAGTCTTCACCCCTGTAGAACCCTGCATCTAAGTGGGTAAGTCTTAGCGGTTCCCTTTGCAGGCCCTTTTGACTTGCATACTACCTAATAGAGCCTTTATCAAAAGTCAAGATGATGTTTTGGTCTCTATAGGCTCTCTTCCTAGTTTTACTTCTCACTTGTTTCGGAACCAAGTTGGAGATGAAGGGTACTATTTTGGGAGTTTCCTCAAGATATAAATAATCATAAAATATTATGTTAATATGCTGCTATACTCTATTGACTAATATTTTACATAGACTTATATTGATATTCATAAGTAGGATTAATTTGTGGCTTTCTTTTTAAGTTGTTGCCAATAATAGACTAACTTTATAAAAAGAATTTATAAGTTTAACTTCTTTTTATTTTCTATGCTCTGGAATAATTTAAATAGTATTAGAACTATCAATAATTTATATTTTCCTAAAAATCATCTTCTTAATTCAGTTTCTCAAGTTTATTTGCTTAGAGTTGAACAAAGTAGTCACTTATGAATATTTCAGTTTCCTCTATATCTGTGATTATTCCATTATTCCAACTTTGTACTCATGTGGTATCTCTCATTTCCCCACTTGATAAGATGACCTAAAGGTTAATAATTATATACTTTAAAGTTTTCTTCAAAGAATGAGTTCTTGGATTAACATAATAGTTTTTCAAGTTTTTTAAAAAATTTATTATTGAATAATTTTTTATATATGATCCTCCCCTTCTGCTTTCCTTGGCATTCTTTTTTTTTTTTCCAACTTGAGGCTTATTTGTAAATAGAAATTTTTCAGCTATGAAATTGCCTCTTGCCCTTTGTTTGTATCAATCATGTCTGATGTACTGATGAGTAAAGTCATTTGATAATAAATAAGCAGATTTACCCAGTTGGGAAATGTATTGTTCTGTGAAGAAGATAGTTGAATGATCTATTGTTTGGATAAATATGTTTTCAGGGAGTCTCTTAAGCAATAAAATTATTTCCAATAATTTTCTGCCCTTCCCTCTAAGAGATTGTATTTTGTGCTTCATTGATATCAGGCTTGGCCATGTAGCTTGTTTTGGACAATGGAATGTTAACAGGTGACCTGTTGTGGGATTCGGCCATTGTGGAATTCTGTCATTCTCCCTTTCTCTCCACCCCAAGATCAGTATGTTCCATATTGGGGCTGTTCCTTTGTCCAGGGTTTCAGAATGAAGAAGACATGGAATAGAGTAGAACCAACCAGTGAAGTACATGTAATGGGAGCAAGAAATTAATCTTAACTTAATTACTCCTTAAAACCAGTGGAAATGACTTGTAATCATAGCAGCATAATATATCTTTATAAATGTTGTCACTTACAGAAGAAAAAAAATAGTCTTCTGTAACCATCAGATGTACAAACAGTATGAGATATGAAGATATTTTTAAAAATCCTTCTAAATAAGAAAAAGAAAATATTCTAATTTTTTTTGAAAGTATAATCAAGATGTCGGGTAGTAGTTATGAGATATTTTAAAATATGCATCTTAAGAATTGTGCCTTTGTTTTAACACGTGTTTATATAATTTTGCAATTATTTTAATATATGTTTTATAAAACACTATTGGTACATCTAAGCATAAGAAACATAAGATGCCAAAAATATTTGATTTTTAGTATTTTTGGTTCAGTACCCCTTGCCATACATCGTCATTATTTTATGTGGCAAAGCTGGCATAAGTGAAAATGTGGTTAATAGTCTACTTTTATTCTTATATCTCCAATTCTCTATATGTTAGAACAAATCTGAGTTTTAGTATGCTAATCTCTCAGTAATCAAATATGCCTAGGCAAAAATAATTTGCCAGGAAACTAGCTACAGACCATATGATTTGCATTATTAGTACTTTCCATGTAATAATTCTACACATTGTTATCATTAGCAACACTATTTCAATCATGAATATCACCAAGTTCAGAAGAAATCATTTCTGAATTGTCTCCATTAGGCCATGATCAAGAGGAAAAAAATACAAGACTGAGTTTTCCTTTAGTGTCATATCTGACATTTTTAAATAGACTCATTTTCTGTGGTTTCATGTAACCTATTACATTTGTCACTGAATGGCAAGGAGGCCTGTCTCTCATTAGCACTTCCGCTAGTACTTGAGAAAAATATCCTGGAAGAAAAAAGATTCAATTTTCCTCCCCCGATTTAGAGGCATTTGATTTTTTTTTTGACAATTTCAGTGAATATCATCTCTAATTGTAGTTGAATACCCCTCACCACATGATGCTTCGAGATATAACTAACATACTGTCCACCTAGAAATATGTTTCTCTTTGATCCTAAAAATGACTTTTGATTAAAAAATTGGCTCTCCATTATGTTAAGAGTGAGATAGGATTTAAGTGGTGCTGGGGGGGACTGATCACCTTAATTTGGGGGCTTGAGTACAGTTTTTATGTGTTTTCAAGCCCCAAGATTCCCTGAAAACTCACACAGATTTGGAATGTGCTTATACTGCGTGTGTTTTGTCTTTGCAAAGTTTTAGAGAGTGATTTTAGCCCAGTTATTTGCTTTTCTCCTCCTCCTTTCCCTCCTATCACCAGAGATGTCCTTTGCATCTGTTAGTGACTATTGGGATGAGCCACTTAGGCTGAGACAGAATTCTCCTTGCACAGCTCACTGATGAACATTTTCTAGTGTAAGTGATCTTTCTTCAGTTGTGAAAATCAGACTGTGTCACTTTCATGCTTAAAATTGTTCATCAGCTCCGTCTTAAAACCCACACTCCTCTATCCAGCATACAAGGTATTTATGAGCTGACCCTAATATTCCATTCTGGCCTCATATTCCCCCTCCAGGAGTCTAAACTATCTAGAGATTCTTTACAAGCTGTATTCTGATTCCTCTGTCTTTACGCATCCAACTTGTGTGGCCTAGGATGTTTTTCACCAACTGGGAGGCTAGTTAATGCCTTTTGTTCCTTTTGTTTTAGCTCAAATTCCAAACCTATTCTGTGAAACCTTTCCTGCCTGCCTCAGGCATCCTCCTCCAGAGTTTCAATTGTACTTTGTATGCACCTGATGAAGCAGAGATGGCTAGTTTACTGTCAATCTAATATCCGTTCTCTCGTTCCCTCATGAAAGAATATTGATTTTATTTGGAGTGACATACGCCCAGTTCCCAAACTTAATGTGACCAACTATTCAATCTCTGGCCAATGAAATACAAATAGATGCTGAGTGGGACTGCCAAGAAATCTTCTTGAAAGGAAGAGTCAGCTGGCACTGGTCTTTTCTGTCTTTACATGCTGACTGGAATGTGGATGTACTGGCTGGAGCTCTAGCATCCATCTTGGACCACGAGGCTCCCTTGAGCATGAACACCACACATCAGAGATGGTGAGGCAGAATGAAGGAAGAATTAGAGATTGATGCTATAAGGCTGCCTTAACAGCCTTGGACTATGTACCTCCCAATTTCTTTCGCTTGAGAGAGGTTCATTTATTGTGCTTAATCTGTCCTTAGATTTTCTCTTATATGCACCAACTCTAATCTTGATAAATACATCTGTACCATAACAATTACCAAAATCTATAGTATTGATTTATTTCCATATATATTTTTCCACTGTATTATTTCTTAGTAGAAGCACTGAGGTTTCTTTGTTATGTTCTAATATCATATAAATATCACACTAAGTCCTTCCAAGGCATGACTCTTGGATTGGAGATTGAGTGAGGGTAGCACAGGGTCTTTTCAAAAGTTTATTCTTGATGTCAATCATGTAGATAAGAGGCAAACGTAAGGTCAGAACAACTGTAAAGGTGAATGCAGTTGACAAAAGAAATAATTGGGCCTTTCTCACCTTCTCTGAGCCTGAATTATGAAAAGTCTATGTTTCCATAAGAACATTTATGGGTAAAGAGTGTTCAAAGTTGCCTTGTTATCGCTGGATGAGACCTAAACTGAGTAAAAAATAGTGTATCACAAAGTGAGAATGAGTAAGTCATAGCTTATAAGCCAACTTATTGTAGAGGTGTGATGCTCTCTGTATATGTTAGCATTTCAGCCACATCTAAGTGTTATTCAGGAGAGCCAAGGTAAGAGACTGTGTCCATTGTGAATCTGAGGATATGCAGAGTCCTTCTAAAGTCAGCATAATGGTAGCTGCAAAAATGAACCAAGGACCACAGGTATGAGGGAGAACACAGGAGGAAAGAATGAAAAAAGAGTGATTCAAGAGGCCAGCCACCCCTTGCACCAAGATTGCCTGCATTCAATGCAAGATCCTCCATTAAGGAATGCTGAATTTTCCATCAGTCATGAACACATACCATAGTAGTTCAGGAAGGGCACATAGAGGTCATTTAGTCCACCCCTCTCATTTTACAGGTGAGGAACTGAGACCCACCGAGGTTATGTAAACTCACCTATGTCAGTGACAGAGCCAATTCAATGTTCTCTCCACTATGCAATATCAATACCAGGTTATTGAACAAATAGGTTTTCAATAAAATAAAAAAATTTTTAAAAATTGTATTTGTGCATTTTTATGGAGAAGAAACTCACTTTTTTTTTTTAAAAAAATAAAATTTGCAAGGGCATCCATAAGCTATGCATTAATAGTAAATGTTGGGAGATGGCAGTTTCCATGACAACTTCACCTGTTTTCCCAGGCTCCTGTGAATGAGACTCCAGGAAGTCTCCCTCCCCACCAACTGCATCCACCCAGTGAGTTTCTCTTGAAGGAAAGTAGCTTTGATTCTCACTGAAAATTTCTTCCTTTGCTTCGTCACCTTACTTGTACTTGAGGTTTTGATGAGAAAATACCTTTACTACCATAGGTGTAATTCAGAGGCATATGGATTTTCTGTATCTGATTCTACCTGCCCACAGATGAAAGTTTGTTTTTATCACCATTGATTGCACTGAATGGCCCCGTGCTCCTCAGTCAGTTCAGATATGATATGTTGTTCTTTGTAAGTTCAGTTCAAAGTGACGATTTGAACTTGAAAACTCTCTCACTCACTATTATTTCTGACCTGTACTGACTCTGAATATCATATTCATTTCCAAAGTAATACATTTTCTTTAATTATTTGATGTTTTATGCTTTACGTTTCTTTTACTCAAAGTAATTAGCAAATAAAATTTCTAAATGTTAACATCATTAAGCAAACAGATGAATGAATACAAAAACAGCATTTTAAAAGAAAAGCATTAGCTCTAAGTGCAGCTGCAGATAGAGTCAGCTACGTTGCCACTCATCTGGACTGGGTCATTGGTGTTGCAAATCCACTCCATGATTTTAAAGTAACATTTATGATGCTATTGAAATAATAGCTGATCCACTTTGGTTCCTGGTGTGTCCTTTTAGCTCTTCTCCCACCCAGTCAAATGGGCATTCTGCATTCCAGTCAGCAAGGTAGGAAAGAGCAGAAAACAGAAAGAAGGCAATCCTTGCTTTTGTGTGTCAAGACTCTAAGCCTCAGTGAAAAGGAAGGACATCAATTTTAACTTTGCCCTTTTTCTTTTTCCATTCTGTGGCCATAATCCAACTGGGGAGCACTCCGACTTCCTTTTACTCTCCTATATGTGTCTATGGAGTGTTACTCAGGAAAAGTCATCCAAGATATTGAGATAGGCAAAGGAGATTGATGTATGTCCCTTCTGTGGATTGCTGGATGTTACCTAGTATACATTTGGGAAGTTGTCTGATTATAAACAGGTGTACTCTTTTCACTGGGTTTCTGAGGACTTTCTGCAGGGGTAGAAAGTAACACAAGAAACTGATGTAGCTCATATGATTATTGTCAATAGTAACTAATGCAAATAAATTTTGTTTGAAAGAGGTTACATGGTTTTCTGTCTGTCAAAAAGAAAAGCCTAAACATTAGTAGCTTATTGAGCTTTAGCATATTAATCACTTTTACATCTATTAGCAAATCAGTTTCAACTTTCCAAAGATATTTCAGAAATATAAATTCCATGTATATGTATTTATACACACATATATAAACATGTGTATTCAAATTTTCTTTTGAGCTGGTCTTAATATCTGATTGTTACCTTATGAATTAATAACTTGAGTAAAGCAAATGAATTAAATCTTAGACTTATGTTTATTTTGTATTTGCATGGGCCTTTTAACTTTCTGAGCTTATACTTTAAAGGGATAACTTCTTAAGTTGAAGCTGACTTCTTGAGATGATTCTCTGACAGTTTTCTCCTTCTTTACTTTGTGCTACTTTTAAAAGTTGCTTTCTGTTCTAGAACACAAAATTTTTCTCTAGTGCTCTAAGAAGTCATAACATTAGATGTAAACAAAGAGGAATGTGGCTCACTGCTGGGAGTACTAATTTCTCTTACCCATGTGACACTTCTGTTCAATAAAACGACTTTACCCTCGTTGGCTTAGCCGTGGAGAACAAGGTGTACTTTTAAAGCTAATCAAACATTTTGTCCCGATTCTTATGTCCAGAGTGGCTGGACAATAGCAAATGTTGACAGAACTAGCATTATCACGAGAACAGACAAAACCCATCATGTCCTTCCTATAATGATTATAGGGTTAGGGTTAGGGTTAGGGTTAGGGTTAGGGTTAGGGTTAGGGTTGCTGAGCTGAGTGCCATAAACCACATTAGAGTTTTTATCAGAATGGGGTAAAACAAGGATCATCCAGGATAGAAAAATGGTAAGAAGCAAAATATTGGTGATTATGAGCATTGAAATGCTCAAGACCTGAGGAAAGATTTTACTGTTTGGCTAGAAAATTATACAGGGGAGCAGCAGCAAGCGAGATAAATGAAGGCCTTTGAAATCTGCTTTTTTTCTTTCTGCTTTAGGTGTTCCTTCTCCCCTCTCCACCTGTTTCTTCTTATTATTAGTTTAATTTCCTTTATTAATATGTAGGATAATGATTTGCTTTCAAAAGTGAAAGAAGTTTCAATCCCTCTCATTCTCCTTGCTCCTAACTGATAACAGACTTTATTGTTTTCTGGTTAATCTATCCTGTTCTTTTTTCTTTTTTTTTATAATGATAAATACTATGTTTTCTTATTTTCCTTTTCTTTCATTCTTTAACAAATGGTAGCATAACATACACACGCTTTAGCACTTTGTTTTTTTCTGCTTAATAATATTTTCTAGAAATAACTCCATAGCAATCCATAGAGATTATCTTTATTCTTTTCTATACCTACATAGCACTCCATCATGGATATTAGCTTATTCAAACAATCCCCTCTGCTTGAATATTTAGGTAGTTTCCAAAATTTTTAAATTATATATGATGCTACATGAATAGTTTGTGCATATTAATTTTTGTATTGTTGGAGGTGTATTCTCTAGGTAAATTTCTAGCAAGGGGATTTCTGGGTTAGAGGATAAATACATATATAGTTTTATTAGATATTGCCAAATTCCCCTCTGTATGGGGTTTTCCCCATTTTGTAGTTCCACCGGCAAAGTCAGCTTCCCACAGTCTTGCCAACAGAGTACGTTGTCATGCTTGCACTTCAGAGTAGTGTTAATTTGCATTTTTTTTATTATAAGTGAAGGTAAAAATCTTTTCATAGTTTTAGAGCCATTTTGTGAATTGTCTGTGTTTTGCCCATTTTTCTAAGAATTTTTGGCCTTTTTTTCTCCTCAAATTTAAAAGCTCTTCAGAATTAGAGATATCAGTTCTTTATCTGTGATACTTGTTACAAATACTTCCTTCCAGTTTTATTGCTTCTAGATTTTGAGTTATAGTAATAAAGTCTTTTTATACATTGAATTTAAAGTGGAACCTCACCCATGTTGTTCTTCCAGTACTTATGTGGTTTTATTGAGCTGACTTTGGTATTCATTTAATTCCCATTTTTTTCTTTTTCTGAAGATCTTTGCTTTTTTTCAGGTCAGTCATTCATTTTAAAAAAGAGTTTAAAATATTTTAGCCAGCAATTATCGTGGTGTTTATCAGGAGGGTCTTTCAGAGGATTTAGTCTACCATGCTGCTGAAAATTGAAGTAAGCTAATCTTTTCTCTGCAACCCTTGAAGAAGATAATATGGTTTTAGCTACCCAGTTCCTAAATTCATAGTCTTACAACATGTCAGTCTTTCTGATAATTTTCTTTTGGCTGTTTATACTTTTTTAAAGTTATTGAAAAAGAAAATGATATGTGGTAACTTTTTCTAAAAGCTTCTTTCTGTATTTGCTTACAATACCATAAAATCTAGATTACTTAGCTGAGTCAATATTTTTTAAAAGAAAGACTTTAAACAAAAGCAAACTTAATTTGAAAATATGGTGCTTGAATTCTTTACATGATTAGCAAATATTAAGACAATTCAAAGTGTTCTCAAGATGTGAACCCAAACGGAAGTATTATATTCAGGATTAGAGATATTTGTTTAACAGAGAATTGACATTCAAATAAAATTATTAGTAAGTTAGAAGTATTTAAATAGTCCTTATCAATGTACAAATGTATTTTATTTGACTTTGGTATTCATTTAATTCCCATTTTTTTCTTCTTCTGAAGATCTTTGCCTTTTTTTTCAGGTCAGTCATTCATTTTAAAAAAGAGTTTAAAGTATTTTAGCCAGCAATTATCGTGGTGTTTATCAGGAGGGTCTTTCAGAAGATTTAGTTTTAAGTGATTATTAACTATTCAATGGTAGCTATACTGTTTACTGTGTGATGTAGAATTAACAAGACATAGTAATTCATTTTCATTGTATATATATATAAAAAGTACCAGGGTTTCACACAGTAGCATTTCCATTTATTAGCAATATTAAGAAAGTAAACAAAACTCAGATTTTTGAAAAATCCCTCTTTCTAGTCTCAATATATGTTCTTGGACCAAATCTAGTGCAATTGTTGTTCCTGGCACTTGAAGATTTTGAATTCAACTCCACAGACATGCTCTGGGTAGTTATATACATAAGTGCGAAAGATATTATGCAGGCTCCAACCAAGAAAATCTTAGTATTCTATCAGTTGATTTTGGGTTTCCTACCTTCTAAACTTCATTGTAAGTTCTCTCATGTTCTGGATTAAGTAAAAGGTTTTAGATGAGCTGTTGGTTAAAAGAGAAAGCTGCTAGGATTTTTACCAGACCAAACATAACTTTCTTTGCCAAAGACACATTTTGAAAATCATTATAATTTTTAATGATGAAGTGTGGAAATCTGAAAAGAAGCTTTGCTTAAAAAAAGAAAGAAAGAAAGAAAAATTTCCTCACAACGTCCTCAGAAAACTTGCAGTCTCTAAAGTGTGCTCGTTCTTCATTTCCTCGCCCCTGCGCTTCTGGTTCTCAGTAGCTGCATGGTCTCTGCAGCCAGCACAGTCTCAGCAGAAGAATAGTCCAAGAGTAGGAGACAGGCAGGACACAAGGACATGCTGGCAGATCTCTTAGATCTGAAATGGTTTCAATGACGGTCTGATCCCATATAGTTTAAATCTATTTTAATATGGAAGAATACCCAGGAAAGTCATTCCTCGGTGAGAAAGTTATTGTGTTTGTAATTGGCTGTAAATACTGCAGGAAGCATATACAGCAGTTAATTCCAAAAATAATATGAACTTTTCGAGGGCCAAAGTTATGGTTAATGTCAAGGGTAACTAGGTTTATCAGAACTACGTGATGTTTCATGTGAAATACCTGTGGAACATTTGAAGTTCCCTTCCTTTGCTCTCGCTCATGGTGGGGTTTTGATTGCCTTCACAGACGTGGTTCTTGTCTGAAGCTCACAGCAGCCTCATGGGGCAAGTGGCTCAGAAAGCATCTGTGGCCTTTGAGGGGTGACCTTCTAAGATTTCCAGTATTATTGGCAGGACCAGACTGGACATTTCACCTAGTGCTCTTTCCTGTTATAACATCAGGAGAAAATAAAGCATAGGAAGAAAGAAAAAGGCAAATGAGTTTAATTTCATAGGTTGTGACACATGGTAAGTTTATATTAATAATCTTTTTAAATGTAATACATTTCATGAACATTGGAATAGATTTCAAGAGGGTGAGAATGTCTTGATTTTTTTTTTTTTAAATTCAGATATAGGATGAAAATAAGCTTTGTGGACTAATAAAGCCCTTCGGGGAAGTAACTGGTCACATGGACCTTGCTAGTTAGGTGGGTCTGTTTTCATCTCATGCAGGGAGATCACTGATCGTTCAGGCTCTGCTGGCGGTTTTCCTAGAGGGGGCATCTCTCTTGCTCGCTTTGTGCCACGTGGCTTGGTGGCAGTGCTCTGGACAGCCACTGTGGGTTTCTGCTTACCAGTACATTTCAGAGACTTCCCTCTGAGGCTTTAGTTGTAGACCAGGGGAGAGGAGATGATGAGAACATACGAAGGAATGGATGGCTGTCATCGTTGTTTGAAAGTTTCCTGACGGCAGGTCCTGGCCTAACACCATCATCCGCTATGGCACAGAAATCACTTCCCAAGGCCCAGATCGACTATACATTTTCATTCTTGCGGAGAAAATGAACAGGTAGACAAAGTTTTCCAGGGCTGCAGATGACAGTTCTTTATGTGGCTGTGCGTCTGTTTGTTGCCAGACAAGCTAGGGCTTGTGCATCTTGACTGTAAAATAAAATCCCCATTCTTATTTTTTTGGCCCTTCAGAAATTACTCTAGAAATTCAGTCTCTAATTCACTTGGTTACATGTGTGCGAAATGCTTACAACACATGTGTGAAAGTCAGTTAAATACAACAGCAATTAAATCAGCACTTTAAAAAATGGTTTTGGAAAGTTAAATCTCTTGAATCTTGATGAGGTGATTAAACTGTATTCCAAGATACAATTTAGGGATTGTATTAGGCTGTAAGCGTTCTTTGCAAATCCCACTTGAATTTCATAGTATGATGGGCTGTGTTAACAGAGTTGTTAAAATGCAAGTTACTAAGAATAAAGCCTGATGAGAAAAGCTATGCTTAGTTGAGGCACTCTTCTGTGGGTCCCCCAAAGTTAGAGCTTTGCATTTGCCATGTAGCTGGGTCTGGGTCTGGGTCTGGGGCTGGGGCTGGGGCTGGAGCTGGGGCTGGAGCTGGGGCTGGGGCTAGAGCTGGGGCTAGAGCCAGGGCCAGTGTTGACACATAAAACAAACTCTTTTAGAACACAGAAGGGGTTTTAGGAAGTTAATTGTCACCCTAATAATGATTGGAAGAAATCTTATTTATGATAAATCAAGACTTGTAAGTACAAATTAGAACAAATTATTAAACAACTTGAGTAGCCTTATTTTCATTCTCTTTGACCCCATATCTGTACCCTTCCTGCATTTTTTCTGGCCACAAAGGCATTTGTGCATGCACTGATGTCTACAACCTAGTCTAATATTTCAATCCATCTGCAAGTGTCAGTCTTCAAACTCCAGCCCTCCTGAGGCTTTTAGTAAGGTAGACAAGACGATGGAAAGGAAGGCATCTTGCCATAAAGCCCTCTGTCCAGGCTTCTTTCCAGGCTCTCATCCAATGTCCACACTAACTGACAGACACGTCTTCCCCAAACACAAATCCAGTCATGTCACCTACTTTAAAGACCCTTCTGGGGTACCATTCCAGCTTAATCTGCCATCCTTTCAAACTTGGGTCTCATAATCTTTGCTTATGTGGCTGCTTCTGCCCAAAAAAACAAAACAAAACAAAACAGAACAAAAAACCAAAAAATCCCCAAACCTATTTAGCTCTCAAGCCTCCATTTTTGTATCTTTTCTTCTGTGAAGAGTTCCATTATCTCTCACTTATTCCTCTACTTGTGAGACAGAATTAGTCTTGCTCTTCTGTATATGCCAATATGCCCACAGAACACAGTGCTTACGTACAGATTATGTTACACTTAAATATTCACACACATACACACACAAACACACGTTTTAACTGTATGTTTAGCTTCTTATGGGTTAAGCCATATCTTCTTCTCATATGTCTTACCATGCCAGCTCTTAGAAAATGATGACTCAGTCAATTAAATGGACGATGCAACTGTCCCAGGAGAACCACAAGGTTTCTGGTTATCTGAGAGTTTTTTTTTATGGAAGAGAATGTGAAGAGTGTCCCAAGTCCCAAGGAGTTTCAGTTTTCCCTGACTCCCTAAGTGGAGATTAAACAGGAAAATGTCGAGGGTAGGGGAGAGTCCGTGGGAAGGCATAGGAGTTGCAGATGCTTCAAAAGCTGAGGTCCATCTAAAGCTGGACTTTGAAGCTTTGTGAAGCTTTGGGAGACATCATTTAATTTTTTTCAAAGGAGCAACGACAAGTAAAGCCAGTATGTATCTGGCAGATAGTTGATGCCCAACAAAGGTAAAGTCCCATCTCTGTCTGTTCCTCTGATGAAATGCCATCTACCTGCCCCTTAAATTGTTACTCTGCTACATTCATCGAGCGTCTGCTCTTCTGCCAGGACTGTGCTAGGCTCTGGAAATACAGTGGGAATAACGGTGGGCACAATGAGTTGACTTCACGAAGCATACTATCCAGCAGCAAATACCAATGTTCCCCAAGGATCCATCTTTGCCTCTTAGAAGCTATCATTTCTGTGAGTTCATCTGTGCTCTAAAAACTGATGATTTCACCGCTATCCCAGATCTCTCTCCTGAGCTCCAGGGTTGTATGTCCAGTGCCAACTAGGTACATCTCCAAAGCACCTCAAGTACAGCAAGCCCACAATCTACTCCATTATCTTCCTCAAATGCCCAGTTTTCTTTTCCTGACCTTATTGAATGTTATTACCAGCCACTTGTACTCCAAATTCTGGAACCACTAATTAATTTCAGTGAGTATTTGTTGTGTGCTTCCCTTGGACCTTGAACTGGGAGAATATTTTGACATACATTGTCTAATCTTTGGCTTTTTCTTCTTCGTAGAAGTCATTACCTCTACTTCTTCATATCCAGCCTGACTTCAGTCTGATCGATTTGATTGTTATACAGTTTCTTTCCCCCTTCCTCTTCCTTTCAGCAGCTGGCATCCTAATTAAAGTCTTCAAATTCTCTCCCTCTTATCATTGGAATCCCTCCTGAATAAAGTCCACACCCAGCCTGCCGCCCAAGTCCTACATGATCGGCTCTGGCCCAATTATTTAGCTTTCCCTACTTCTGTGCCCCACCCAAGAATCTCACTCTCCAGCAACACTGACTGAATTATTCTTTTTAAATACGCCCTTCCTTATAATGCTGTCTTGCTCAAGGTGTTCCATTTCCTTGGAGGGCCTTTGTCTTGTTCTAAAGTTTTTGAAATCCTACCCAGCCTTAAGGGTCCAGCTTCACCCTCTGTCTTTCTAGTCTTCCAGTATCTCCTTGGATCGTAATCATCCCTGCCTCTCCTGTGCTTCCTGAGTGTTTGCTTTGTATTCTGATGATCACAGCCACCCCAGAAAAACTTAGTGCGACGTTCTGGGGATGGACGGACAGGCTCTATCTAGAGTCTGTCTGGTTCCATTCTTAATTTATTATAGGGCAGTACATCATTGATCATAATTCGCACGATCCTGGATTATTACGCTCTGATTCTGTGGATGGAGAGAATCCCAAACCAATGTACCGCGGGGAGCTTTGCTGCTTGACTGAGCTAAAAGGGAAAAAGTTATTTGGAACACATCAATGTCTTGTGAAAACTAAAGCAAAACCTTGGACCAAGTATGGTAAGATCATTGTGGGAGTTTCAAAGGAAAGGCCAGGAAGTGGCTAACTAGGTTAAGGAGGTTTAGCTGGAGTGGGTAATAAAATGAGATGACTCAACAGAGATAACATCAAGGCAGGTCCCTAAGCAATTGTCATGCCTTCACTGGAGCACATTAGGTAATCTTTCTACTTTGCCACAGCTAGTGGGAAGTACAATAACTTGGCCAAGATTTCTGTGGGAAAACATGATGGCGTGGAGGCAATTGTGGTCATAGGTGGCAGTAGAACTTTATCTGAAATCAGATGACATGTAATCCAGGGCAAAGTTCAACAGTCTGAAAAAGAAAGTAGAGCATAATTTGGACCAAAATAATAACAACAAAAACTTTACATTTTCTCAATTATATTTTACCTCTTGAATTACATGGAAAATCACTTCAAAACTTTGATTTTCTGGTAAAGTAATGCTGTGTACTATGTAATACTGATATTTGAAGTTATTTATATGCTGGAAGATAAAACCATCCACTAAACTAGTGGTGCCATTGAAACAGGCAAATGTTTCTGCCCTGGGGACATTTCATTGTTGAGTGACCGGAGGAGGGCGGACCATGTCTGCTCTGTGAAGACGTCCCTACCTGCCCATGCCACCCTGCCCAGGTAGTTCCTCCCTTCTCTGGGCAGCATGGATCAGTTCCAGTGCCCCAGACTGTATTTAAGCATTGTTTGTTTGTTTGTTTGATTCCCCTCTAGCCCAAGAGCTCCTTAGGGATTCTCAGGCCATTCCTTAAATGTTTTTGCATTTCTCTGGTTTGCCTTCTTATAATTCCCTTTCCCTACTGAAGCCAGAGAGCAGAGTGAGGACCAGGAGGAAGAATGGGATCCATTTCAAACAGAGTCCTCACAGGCCAGAAGGGAATGAGAGAGAATGTAGACATCAGACAAAAAAACAAAAAGCTTGCCGGGCCTTCCTGAAGGGGCAGGGGCTGGCTGAGGACCGTTCTGAGGATGGAAGATGCTGACTGCATGACTATAAGTCAGGATGAACGAGAGAGAGCCACTGGGGACTCAGAACTGTGTCAAGCCCTACACCTCTGAGGGCAGAGGCTAGAGGGGAGAAAGGGAAATGCCTTTCCCATGCTGAAAGGGGCTCTCCTTCTGGGTTGCTGGGCTGGCTGCCATCTGGTGTCAGCAGAAGAAGGACTGCACTGGTGAGGAAGAGCCTGCAGCGCCCAGCAAGGGTTCACCCCCGCCCCCACCCCGCCGCACTCCACCTCCCATGAGGAGACCAGGCTTGGTGTCTCCAGCCCTGTGTTTCATGCAGCCACCGCCAGCAGGCAGCTGGGTCACCTGGAGTTCTGAGCATGTCTCTCCGCTGTCCTACTGGACATTAGGAATCCCTGGCCCTCTTAGTGTTAGGTAGGAGATTCGAAAGCCAAAGAGACAAAGGAAGGGGAAGCGCTTTGTGTCAGCTTGTCTGACACCCCACCTTTAGCCCTTCCTTCCTTTGAGCGAAGAGCCTTTGTTAAAAGGCAGCTCTGCCTAGAAGGAGTCAGACATTGATTGTCAGTCATTAACTTTTTTACTCTTTCCTGAGTGACCTTACCTGAGAATAAGTGTTAAAGGGAAGTTGGAAAGAAAAAAGTCCATAGGCCTAGCTACCTGGTGGGGCTTGTCAAGCAGTGGCGGAGGGAGTCCACTGTCTGCCTGAAGGGCAGAGGAGTAAGAGAAGCAGAGAGGAAGACTAAGACACTGCGGGGTGGGGTTGGGGGGGGGGGGCTGGGGGTGCTGTTGGAAAGACACATGGAACAGAGCAGAAAGGCCCCCACTGCTTGTCTTGGTTCCTGGGCTGCATAAATACTTATTAGAAACATGAAAATAAGACAAATACCTTTAGCAAGAGGCTGAATCAGCAAAACACTTGAACAGTACAACACCTGACAAGAGGCTAAAGTGACGTCACAGAAAATGCTCTAAAAGTTAAACATTAACAAAAAATGTGGGTAAAAGTAGCATGTGGTGGACCCCTGAGCAAGTTGGCTATGTGCAAGCCGACTTTACAGAGATTAATTTTGGGCTGACTGGTTTTAGTTGAGTTCTGCTTTCTTAGAAAATTACACTGCTCTGGCGATTCAGGGGTGAGAGGGTCAGTGTTTGGACTAAAAAGGAAAAAGGTAGGCAGATATAGCAACAACAAAATGGGGCAGTGTTAAAAGACAGGTTTCTGCCCCAGGATTATATCCCTGTAGGCCTAGCACTTGATGCAGTGGAGACAGGGCCCAGGTTGGCCCTTAGTGGATGACCCCTTAGCTAAGGACCTGCCCCAGCCAGCCTCTCCACCCTGCACTTGCAGCTCCTTGCCTGACTTCCTTTTTCCTCACAGTACTCATCCTGTCCTGAGTTATGTAGTTATTTATTTGCTTATTGTCTGTCTCCTGTACCCCCCAAACGTACAAGTGCCCACATGCTCACACATACAAGTGCACACACACACGCACACACATGTACATGCAAATGTAAACTCTTTAGTCACTGCTGCCTTCTCCAGGGCTTGTCCTTCCCACCCCTGCAGAACTCTTAAGTGCTAAGAATCATTTATTTGTTTATTTAGCATTAGATGCTAGGCCACTCGCACTCAGATCCCTGGTTCTCACAACAGTTCTGCCAGGCAGGGATCATATCACACCTTCAGCAACTCACAGATCCTGTAGAGTGGGTTCAACAGACTCACAATAAGTCATTATTGTTTTAGCATGAAGAATCTGATGTTCAGAGTGGTTCAGAAACACTCCTAAGATCACACAGCTGATGATTAGCCTAACTGATATTTAAAGCAAGATCATTTAACAAAAGAATCTTTCCAAAATGTCATACTGCCCAGAGGAGCAATGAGCATCAGGCAAAGAAAGGTCTTTCTTTCTGTTCCAAAATGTCCTTCAACTTCCACAAGGACCCCTGTGTGGACTTCAGGTCTGTTGCATGCTTGATTGGAGAACAGAGCCCTGGAATGTCACCTAGTTCAAGTGACTGACCTGGCCGAGGCAGGAGAGTCCTGCCCAGGCTTGCCAGCTCTGTGCTCCAGAACCTTTTGAAGGTGATGCCAGATTAACTTGTTCCAATAAAAATAGAACGTGAGCAACAAGTAATTTATAATTTTTTAGTAGCCACATTTAAAGAAACAGATAAAATTAATTTCCATCATATGTTATATTTAACCCACTATATCCAAAATATTGTCATTTCAACATGCAATCAGTATAAAAACTAGGAAATGTTAAATTAATTAAACTAAAATTGAAAAATCAGTTCCTCACTTGCTCTATACCACATTTTAAGTGCTCTGTAGCCACATGTGACTGGTGATGGTGGTAATGGAGAGCGTGGAGCTAGGGAGACTTTGGGTGTTGGTGGCATTTAGAAGCTCTCGTGTGTCACTGTGTGTTAACAACTCATCAGAGATTCTAGAACCTCTGGCATGGCAGCTCAGGGGGTCAGAGTCCTTACACAGTAGCTCAGTGTCCAGAAAACAGAGCAGAAGCTGCACGCCTTTAGTGACTTAGCCCCCAAAGTCACATTGATTCCCTTCTGCTGTGTTCTGTTGTTGTCCATATCAAAATTGGATGGAACATAGCTGTGCTCATTTCTTTCCGTATTGCCTATGACTTCCTTTGCACTATAATGGCAGAGTTGAGTAGTTGTGATGTAAAACCTAAAATATTTACTGTCTGGCTCTTGACAGAAGAAGTTTGCTGATGCCTACTGTAAAATATCAAAATTTCGAATAATGTGATATGGACTTTCAGTTTTTAAATGGCAAAGTTAAGATGCTGTTACTTTTTCCTCTTGGAAATCACGTCAAAGCAACACAGAAAACAAAATTAGATGTATGAACTCCACCTTCAATAAAAAGGAAACATCTATAACCTTGAACTACAATCTATGAGGGAATGCAGTGGAGGTCAAACAGGGCCATGGGAGAAACCAAGATTTGATTCTTGGTGTCTGGACATCTCAGAGAAAGCTGGCACAGAGCAGTTCTCCAAAGTGAAGGACACATCCTGAGGGGCAAAATCAACCATTCCTTACTTGGGACAATGGGGATATCATAAGCAGAGTGATAGCAAGAGTGCCTTGAACTTGATTTGATGCCAAGAATAATCAGGGATGACAGGGATGTTTCACAGAGACCCTGACATATTATAAGAAGAGTAGAGGAGAGAGAAGCTATATTGAAAGCAGCACCCCTCAATCTCTACTGGCTGGGAAAAAGTAAAAGCTAAAACCTTATACCCACACTCTTTATTCCTTTGGGGGTATATGAGTTTCCTAGGGCCACCATAACAAATTACCACGAACTTGGCGACTTAACAGAAATTTATTTGATCACATTCTGAAGATCAGAAGTTCAAAATCAAGGTGTCAGCAGTGCCACGTTCCCTCTAAAGTCTCTAGGGGAGAAAGTCTTCTCGCTTCTGGTGGTCCTGGTACTCCCTGGCTTGTCTTAGCTCTGGTCTCTGCCTTCATCTTTACATGACTTTCTTCCCTGTGTCTCTGTCTGTGTGTCTCAGTGTTTCCTCTCCTTTCTCTAATACAGACAGCAGTTATTGGATTGAGGGCTCACCTAAAGTCAGGGTAGTACTGAGATCCTTACCTTACTCAGGTCTGCGAAGACCTCATTTCCAAATAAGACCACATGCACAGTACCAGGGGTTAAGTCTCGAACGTATCTTTTTGGGGGACACAATTCAACCCACCACAGAGAGTGTGGTGGTTTTAAAATGTGGCCCCAAACTCTTTGACATTCTTTCCATGGAGAGGGGAGTCTGGTTTCCTGCTGTGAGTCCAGGTGACCTACTCACTAAGTAATAACTACTGATGCCTCCCTCTCTCCAGATCCTGGTAAACGTTAATCTGCTTCCTGTCTCCATGAATGTGCCTCTTCTTATATTTCATGTAAGTTAGTTATAGAATACCTTTTTCCTTATGTCTGCTTAATTTCACTTAGCATAATGTTTTCAAGGTCCACCCACGTTGTAGCATGTATCAGAACTTCATTCTTGTTTGTGCTGAACAGTATTTCATTGTACGTACATACCTTTTGACTATTATGAATAATGCTACTGTGAACACTGGCATATAAGTAGCTGTCTGAGTCCCTGTTTTCTGAACTCGCTGCACCATTTACATTCCCACCAGCAATTCGCAAGGTTTCCAATTTCTTTACATCCTGACCAACACCTGCTATTTTCAGTTTTATTATTTTTAAATTATAGCAATCCAGGTAGGTATCTCATTGTGATGTTGATCTGATTTCTCTACTGACTAGTAATGGTGAGTGTCTTTTCATGTGCTTGTTGGCCATTTGTATATCTTTTTTTTTGGAAAAATGTTTGAGTCCTGGCCCATTTTTAATTTTGGGTAGTCTTTTTGTTGTTGAGTTGTAGGATTTCTTTATATAGTCTAGATATCAAGCTTTTATCAGATGTATGATTCGCAAATATTTTCTTCCATTCTGTGGGTTGTCCTTCCATTCTGTTGACAGTGTTCTTTGATGCACAAAAGTTTTTAATTTTAATGAAGTCCATTTTATTTATTTATTTTTCCTTTTGTTGTCTGTGCGAGTATTCGTTTTGATTTTTTAGAGGGATTATTTTTTGATGTTAGGTAAGCAGGGTGGGTTTTACTGAACATTGAGAATTTTGGTCATGACGAGACCAGACTAGGAAAACTTATTTATGGCGCTGTTTATGGACCCACAGCAGAGATGTTCACTCTGCATGGCAGAAGAATTGAGAAAGAAAGAGAGAGAGACAAGTGGGAGGGAGAGAGACCAGATGTTGCCCTTGTTTCATCAAGGAATGTCCTTTGGGACCATTATTCTTTCAGTAAGTCCCAAATGGCCTCAGTTTATCTAAGTGGCTGACACAGCTACGGGGGAAGATGATCTGTAGCCTGTTTTAAATCCCTTTTGAGACTCCCTCTCATCCTGCCCTTTTCACCTTCTCAGAGATACTTGTACACACTGAGGACACACAATGACTAGCTTCTCTTTTACTTTTCACCAGTTCATTGAATCTTCTAAGACCCTTATCAATTTCAATTACACCTGCTGTTTTCTGTGTCGTCAAGAGGGTATCATCTGAGTTCTATTAACGGTGATGTCTTTTCAGCTGAATTGTCCTCGGTATTCCAGTGCTTAAAGATGCATAACATCACCAGTTTTACAGCTGATTCTTCTTCCTAGAGATAACTTTTACTTCTTTTATTTTTTTCGTCTCTGACGGGGACAATAAGCTTGAGTCATAAAGTGTAGCAGTTGTGTGTATGTGTGTGCATGTGCGTGTGTGTGTGTGTGCATACGTGTGTGTGTATGTGCATTCAGATAAAAATGTTTGACTCTGTGGCCGCAGGTGGAGTCTCCAAGTACTCCAGAAACACAGAAAGTCATCTTTGCTATTTCTGGACTTCAAGTATAATTTCTTACCATGTTTAGGAAGCAAAATCGCAAAGTACACTCAAGAACCTATGGAAAGGTTTGAGGTGCCACTTCCTGTTACTCTTTCTTTCAGAGTAGATTTAGTTTAAAACTCCCGATGTAGTGACTTAATATAAACGTTTAAAGACAAACTTGACATGGGCCTTATGATTTCACTACATTCATATTCCCACGCACATGGTGTCAGCGTGGGAGAAGTAGTCTGAAAGAGCAGAATTGGAAAATATTTAAATAAGCCATTAGTCCTGCCAACTCAACACCAGGGCATCTTGACCACACATTTGGAATTACAAGAAACAAGTCATAAGCCTCTGAACTCTGGGAGTAATTACCTTTGGCACAAGAAGAGGCCGGGTGGGGCCCCTGAAACCAGCCGCAGCTGATCCTCAGGGCGCGTTCCTAGCCTCCCTGGGAGGAGGCCGAATGCAGCCAGGAGCGTGTGCAGGCATTTATCAACAGGAAGAGAAGGCCAAGGGTCACAAGAAAGGGTAACAGGACAACAGGAAAGAATGCGTCCAGAACTAAGACGCTGCCAAGGACAGCTTTGTGCAGGTGGAGTCTGATGGAGGAGGAAGGAAGAGGAGGAACAGAGGATTTCTTCCGAGGGCCACCCAGCTGAAAATGAACATGGACGTGAATAGTGAGCAGAAGAATCCAGAAATTCTGTTCTATAAATCGGTACTTCTCCAACTTTAATGTCCTTCCGAAAACCTGAGGACCTTGTTAAAATGCAGATTCTGATGAAGTTGGTCTGGGGTGGACCGAGGCTCTACATTTCTAACAGATTCCCCGATGGCACGATGATGCTCAAAGCCCTTTGAGTAGCAAGGCTGTACGTAGAAGAAAAGGTGGAAAAAGAATGCAGAGAGAAGAGAAGAAGGGGTGGAGGGGAGGGTCATGACCCCAGTACATCTCCGGGGGTCACGCCGTGGGACCACCTCCGTCCTGCAGCAGACTCTCCTTAGTAGGGCCCGTGACAGAATTCCTTCTTGTGAGAATTGTAGCCATGTACTTCTCTTGAATGAAGGGGTGACGCAGAGTGTTGGAGTGGTCCCTTCTCCCCATTTCATGGAGGAAGGGAGACACCACGACTTTCGGGTAGTGGAACTCTCACAGGAGAGACATAAGGGCTGGCACAGAAGAAGCCATATGAAATCTAAGTGTATAGGTGAGCATACATAAGACATCCCTGGGATGCCTATGAAAAACATTTTTTGGTAAACCTGGTAAGTGTTAGAGAAATATGGGCCCCTTCAGGGAACCACATGTGTGCTGCTCAGGAGCGCCAAATTGGCCTGCCTGCCCCAGTGACCTTCAGAGAACTGGGTACAGCAGCCACCCACCTATACCCCACCCTCGACCCCAACACTGGAGGAACTAGGAGACGGTGGCTCTGGGAGTATACGAAAACCAGATTATAGACTTTCCATTTCTCTCTCTTCGATCTTATACACTTCTCCTAAAACATGATGTAATATGTATTTCTTTTACTGTGAATTTGCACGTTTATAACTTTTGCCAATTTTTAAATTGTTTATTTTTTCTTATTGACCTGTAAGAGCTCTTTATATATATTAATTAGTATGACTGTGCCTTTCTTGTATGTGCGTGTTTACAGTTTTAGAGACATATGGCCATCAAAGATGCAGATACTGCTGCTCACTGGGCATCAGTTCTGTGGGGCGTTAGTGTCATGTCAATACTACCACTGTGTCATACTCATTCCAAACTGAGTGGCAGCTGGGGAACAAGTGGAGGTTAAATGTATACTGCCCACAAGGGGCTACATATCTCAGGACTGTTTAGTGCCTCATAAAAATTTGATGTATCGTATGTCTCATGAATACTGAGTACCTGATTGGTCCTTCCATTCATTCCAGTCTACGTTTAGCACGCAAACATGTGTGCTCGATTTCTTTTTTTGCCTCAGGTTTCTTCATGATACCTATTTCTAAGTTTCATCTACCTTATTTATTTCTTCCCCTAAATTTTTTATTGTAGAATTGAAAAACCTTTTTTAAAAATCACAGACATTCATACTTTCTCCAAGGCAGTTTGCAGAACATTTGGGATGTGACATAGGAGGCACACTAGGTGCAATTAAAAGGCTTCTTTCGTAAACCGAACTTTGGCTTTCTATCTTGACCATCTCTTGTTTCAGGCCCCGGAGAGAACTGGCTGGGGAAACCAGCATTCTCCTCTTGTCCAGGCCTGGTAACAGTCAGATGTCAGAGTACCAGGAGAACTTGTGTGTTCCCACAGCAAGACGTGGGCTCCTTGGAGTTCGTTCTGAGACCGTTCCAGTGCAATCATGCTCACTGGCAAGTGTGATCGTGCAGAAATTGCAGCATGGCTGTGAGCGGCACCAGATTCTCACTGCACACATCTGCTGTCTTGAGGTGGCACCCTTACTCAGTTATTTCTTAATTCTATACAAAGTGAAAACTGTGATTGGATCAAAATTAGAAACATAAGCATATCCCATCTTCCAACATTTGTGACATCCCATATAATTAATGGATAAAAGTGAAAACTTAAATGGCCCTCATAAAATTAAAATAGTTATTGGAATAAACTTTATTCCTCCCATTTAATAGGAATCATTAGGCTTTTATTTTACATGGAAAAAGGGGATCAAAGGCATTAAAGACCCATTATTTAATGTCAAAACAATGTTTTATTGGGTTTTCATGAATTAAAATAGATCAAGGTCTTTTCTAAGTTCAGAAACAAAAGTGAATAAATCTAGGAAGAGTATGTAGAATGGAAGAGAAGAAAGTTAAAATACTGGAAGTTCTATACTTAAAATAATAGTTTTTTTGCCCTTCCTCCAAATCTTGTGTTTGATAGAAAAACAGAGATGAATCGTTTTCATTAGCTAAGCGTATTCTAATGTTCTATTAGCTAAATGGAAATCCTATTATAGTCCCTGATGGGATGATTTAAGCTAGTATTCTTTATGTGGCTTTGCATGTACCTATCTAACTTCGTAGTTTTAACCAAGATCCAAATCAAACAAAATTAGTTAATTTCATCTTTCAGTAAGACATTGTTCAACTAACACACAGGTGTACTCTTTGGAAAGAAGCCAGCCAGAAAATACTTGAAATTGACTACAGAGAAATTACTAGGCTTTATTAAAGACCATAGGCTACAGTTTTAATTACTTAAAGACCAATTTATTAAAAAGGGGTTTACTCTCAGCTAAAAATGTTTGGGTAGGTTCCATGTTAGCTTCACCTTATTCTAGATTCTAAATCTTGTGTTTTCTTTTTTTCCCCAAAGTACCATATTGCTTTTTTGGGTCATGCCAATAAATACAAAGTTCTTAATAGATGAAATATGGGCAAACACGAAATACTTACTCACTGTCTGGATACTCTTGATCCACATGTCTAAAGTACTTTGAATGAATGATACCCATGCCTCTTTATTCTGCAAAGAGAGCCAAAAATCAATAACAAAGATTAGATTTTCTTATGGAGATGCCAATAATAATACTTGATTATGCAAGAAATTGATGTAGTAATAGTTTCAGATAATGATAATGCTCAGCACTTAAGCATTTGTCATCTTCAAAGTGTTTTAACTGTTTAATCCTCATAAAATCCCTGTGAAGTGAGGAAGTCAGCAAGCAATACATCATTCTCACTGTTCATAGTCTTGAACTCAAACCACAGAAGCGTGTTTGCTTCCTCCTGTATCACTTGGATCCAGCTAGGGTGGGTGAATTGTGAGAATGTTTCTTTCACTCTTTCATTTTGTTTCATATACACCACGAGACTGGCGGTGAGCTGCTCTGTTCTTCTTCTTCTTCTTCTTATTTTTTTTTTACATTATAAACATTAACTCAGTTATCTTAATGTCACAAAATATCTGTTGGGTACCTTCTGTAATGCAAGTGAAACAACTCCGAGGCCTCTGCCTTCTAATTCTGGAGCACTAGATTCGGGGATGTCTTTAATTGTTAAGAAAGTCCCTTTGCTTGAAACATAGTATAGAAGTAAGGGGAACTTTGAGGACTTAAAAGCATTTCACCCTCATCCAGATGAAATTTTTTGAAATTTTAAACAAAATTATTCAGACTTAAGAGGAAAATACGTAAAGATTTTTCATAAAATTCTGTTATTAGGGAGGGTATGGGGGCTAGTTTGGGGGAGTAGGCTGGGCCTGGCTCATGGTCACTCCAATTCTTCAGACCGCAGACATCTGTGCTAGCCCAAGAGAGGAGGGAAGGGGCAGAAATGCAAGGGAGCAAGAGCCATCATTTCAGTCTGGGTTCAACCGGCGGCAGTAAGCCCTGGGGGAGGGAACATAAATGCCCCACTCCAGGTTTCTCCTTGGGAATTACAGCCTCATCCCTGGGGCTCCTTGGCGGATCCAATGTGCCTTGTGGCTGGAGCTCTGGAGTTCAGATTTGGACACTCTCACCCCTCCTTACTCCCCACATGCTCTCAGAAACCCCAATGAAGCCTCCTGGGCTAAAAGTCACTCTTCGTGGAACAATTCCCTTTGGGAAATGTTCGTTCTCAGTAAAATATATTTATTGAATTCTCATATGCACCTGCTTAAAATCCAAGACCCCTCAAGAGGTTGAATTCTGAGAATGAATTTCGGATCTCTGTTTGACAGGCAGAAAGTCAAGGGTGTATGGTGGTGGAGTGATGGGCAGGAGGGACCTTATAACAGGATGGGGCCTTGCCTACCAAGGTCAAGGACTTGACAAACGCCTCATGGGCAAATCCCTTTGACCTCATAGCAGACTCCAGAGGACAGTTTGTGACAACTTTCCCTTTGGCTTTCCAGAGGCTATGATGAGTGTCCCTGGAGCCAGGATTCCAACCCAAGATGCCCTGTTTCCAAAACATATGCTCTCCCCCAAACTAGCCCCTTTACCCTCCCTAAGGGCAGGCTCCTTAGCCTTCTGCTCTTGTTTCTTGGGTTTTCTGTCCCTCAGAGTCCTGCTTGAGGTCTGGGGTTTGAACCGTGTTCAGATACTAGGAACTAGAGGTTAGGAGCCCATGGCTGCAGGTCTGGAGAGCCTTAATTAGAGGCTTCTCCAGACCACCCGCCTGCCAGCCTCTCCAAGCCCCTGCCGTCTGCATCCCAGAAGGGTCCTCGCTGCTGTGGGTGGCAAACCACAGTAGGATGCCTGAAGGTTGTCAAGTGGGCCCGAGGAGCCCCCTCAGACCTCAGCTGGTTTTAATCCTATAAAACCGAAACTTAATATATGAGGTGGGCCAGATAAAAAAACACTTTTGCACTGCATCGGTGCTCCATGTTGGACTCCAAATCCCATTCAGTTGACTTCAGCTACAATAATAATGGTGATGAGAGCAGTAATAACAGCAGCCACAAGAAGCGTATGATGATAAAAGAGGAAAAGCAGAAACCAAAGGGAGAATCCTGACACTTGTCGGTGCTGCCCGGTGCGTGTGTGTTGGGTGCCCAGGAAGCCCAGGTAATGGGGCCCAGTGACTGCAGACCCCCTTGTCCCGGCAGCTCTGCTGGAAGCGCTGCCGTTGCTACTCCCAGGTCATCCTCAGGCCTGGGTCTGGTTGTCCAAAGCCGAGCCTGAGAGTCCCGGCGAAATTCTGTTGACTTCTCCCCAGCCCCGTTGGCCTGAGTTTCTGAGACACACTGGCCTGAAGGGCCCAGGAGCATTTGTCTAGGTTTCCTCCTGAGGAGACTTTGGTAGTGTGAGTCGAGACGACTAATTCACCACTGAGAGCAAGTGCCCAAGAGGAGACAGAAGGCTCACAAGAGAAGGCATTTTCCTCAGTCCCTTTTGTGACTTAATAAACTCAGTACAAGAAGTACGAGACCTTTCCGTGTCGCCTGGTGAATGCCTCTCCAGGCCCACGGCGGCAGTCCCGAGCTTGCCCACCACGCCACGCACAGGCTGCCTGGCTGGGGCCTCAGAGCCCAGCCTCCTTCTTACCTCCCCTCGCTCCTCGAGTGTCATCGCCTCGCATCCTCCTCCCCTCCTCTCAGGCTTTAGAGGACGGGGTGCGTCCTCTTCCTTTCTGGGTCAGTCTACTTTGCCTCCAGCTTCCCCATTTTTCCTTCTTTTGAATCATCCAGTCTTCTGTTATGTATTTTTAGCAGCTCCTTCCACTTGGCCCCTGAACCTGCTCACGTCACTCTTGTCTTAAAACAAAAGTTTATGGCATCATATCTCTTCTATCTCCATCCTTTCTTCTTTCCTTGTTTCCCATTCACACTCTACCAGCCCCATTTTTTGCTGTTTTATTCTTTGTGTGTGTGTGTGTATAGCAAAATATATACAACATAAACATTTTAAGTGTGCAGTTCAGTGGCATTAAGTAAATTTCCATTGTTATACAACCAGTGCCACCCTCAGTCCCTCTCTGGGTTGCTGTAACCTGTCTGTCACCTACACCACCACGCCCAAACTGCTCTTGCCGAGCTCATTAGCAGCCTCCCAGCTGCCGAATCCAGTGGATCCTCATTCAGGTCTTGTCTCACTGACCTCTGTGAGGCATGTGACACTCGTTGAGGCCTTATTTCCTTTTGGAACGACCGCTGCTTCACAGTGTGGCCTTTCATGCTTCTCATTCCCTTCATCCATTTGGCTGCACCCATTTTCCATGGGGGGCGGGGTTCTCTTCCTCTGTCTTAGGTGTTGCAGCAACTTGGGAGTCTACCCCGAGCTCTCTGTGCTTCATGCCACATGTCAGTTATCTGTTAGTGTTTTGGCTCAGTCTCTGGATTTAGGGACGTAATGAGACATCCTCGTACTGAAGCTGAATGTCCTAAGCTCAAGGCCTATTGCAGCTGAGAAAGGCTCCAGAGGATATTATGCAACACCCCCCCAACCCCAAAGAAGCTTCTCTGATATCCATACTGCAGTGGCTGTGGGTAACTGACGTGTGTCTGGTTGGTAGAACAGGGCAAGTCGAGAGATCTGGTGACTGATAGCACAGACAAGAGATAAGTTCATTTTGTAGTTCTTATGAAGCAAAGACAAAATCCCCAACTAACTACGGGCGAAACAGATGGCCTGCACATGTGGGAAATATACCGTCCTCCCATCTCTGCACCATCCTCAAGATGCTCTGATTCCCATAAGTAAAGCCTCAATCCCCCAGCTGTCAGTCTTGTAATCCACTATTTAGAAGACAGGAGGAGGGAGTCACTGTGTTCAGGGAAGCGCACTCTGAGAGTGAAGGCTTTCAACCCCCCAAGGGGGAGAGAAAGAGGCCTAAGGACAGGCGTGGGCAAGAGCAGGGGCTGGTGAAAGACCCACAGGGACCCACTTGCTTCTTTTCTAAATTGAACAATAACTGACATTAACACAGCCATGCAGTGACCAAGGAGGTGTATCCAGGCCCTGTCACACAGTAGGGGCTCCGAGATCTTTATAGAATGGGACGGACCTGGCCGACTCAAGGGCCTGGTGACTGCAGAACCAGCAGTAGCCAGCCAGTGCCAGAACACCATGGCTACAATCAGCCAGCCCTGGCATTAGCTTCTGGCATCTTAGGGGAGGATGTTTGAGGGTTTGATATAATCGTAAACTGTTATATGGTCAGTTCCCAGGGAGAACAGAAAAATCAACACCTCTGGGAATGATTGGTAATCCTCGGTAGGGAACACCCTTCAGCTCCTGTCTCTGGACAACTTCTTATCTTTCAAGACTCAACCCCTCTCTGAGGTCTTCCCAGCCCACACAGAATGAATTGCATGGCCCCTCTTCTGTGCTCCCTCTGTATGCCCTTCTGCCTTATTTATATTTCCCATGTGTCATATCATCTGCTCTCTCTGTCTCCTCCATTGAGCTGCGTACTTCCTGAGGGCAGGGCATCTATTTCTGATGCCTACCATCGTTTCTAGGATATTCAGAGTCCTCAGGAGATTTTGCGTAAATGAATGAGCGATGAATAAATTAATAAAGATTTGGGGTGTCTGGTTTTCAGAGCCAAACTGGGGACTCATTCCTCAACAATGGATGCACATTGTGGGGTGTGCAGAGACTTCTATGGTTAGGGAGCATCGGGATCTTGCTGAACAAGAGAGACATTGAGATCGTGTAACCAGGGCCCCTGGGAATGAGCACGTGTTATTTCACCAAATGTTCCGTGTGAAATATCAGCACGACACAAAATACTGGCACTCCCTAGGTGAAGACCTCTTTCCATTGTATGGCCCAGAATCACCTAAGCCTTGAGCTGGACAGGAAGCTTGTGCTTGTTATGTTCTGTATTGTTCTGAATAATTTTATCATTTTTTTTCTCCCCCAAGAAACTGATCGATTTAAAGAGAGCATCTCTGATCAAGGCACCCTTATAACCTAGTAAATCACTAAAAACATTTAAAAAGTGGTTGCAGGTCTTTGTCAGTGACTGTGGCCAGGTTGGTTCACTTCTTCTGGCTCAGACCATCACTCGGTCTGAGACGGAGCCCAGAACTGCCAACGTGACAACCCCTCCATTCTCCTGAAAGATCTGGGTGTTGGCCTGTGGACAAAGCAAACATTCAGCTCCTCCACTGTTATCTAAAAAAAGCCCCTTTTCTAACTCTATGATGACAGGAAGGTTAGACCATTTTCTATGTAAAAGAAGGAGGCCCCAGCAAAGGGGAGAAGGCATTCAAGTTCTGAGTACCCTGGGGCAGAATGAGGGAAGGATTGATGGAGAAAAAGGCAAAGATCGCACTGAAGTGAAACGGTACATCCTGGGTCTGAGAGGCGAAGAAGGTTTGTCTGGAGCCGGGGAAGGAAATAGACCCCAGCTCCCTCAAGCCTGGTGGGCCGCGTAGCACCCCACGTTGGAAGATCTCGGGCTGGGACATCCTCACCGCTTTTGCATTATTTCATTAGGCTGTTGATACATAAACACATGGAAACAATCCACAGCCAGGCACTGATTACATGTTCCTTCAAAGGCATGGCAGGCCCTGGGTATTCTGTGAAAAATTATTTTAATCCTTCATTGACATCTAACCCACCCTCACATTTTCCAAAATTTCTTAGTCATGCTTTTCAGAAGGGGTTGACTGCTGTTTCCTCTACACGACTTTGTACACAGTGTTCACTTCTCTCTTTCCTTCTGTCCTGGAGTAACCTGAGGCAGGGTGACAGCTGAGCTGCCCTCCAGTGTCATCATCCTTACCACAGAGGCCACCCTTTCTGTGGTGGCCCATCAAGTAGCTCTACCATGCAGGAGCCATTTCTTCAGAGGCAGAGTTAGTTCTCTTTTACTGGTCATGTGTGCAAAACTAGAGCCTTCTTAGTCAGCCTGCGAACACTTAGAGTATCAATATTTCTGTATCTCTCATCTTTGCTACTACTCTGCTGGCTACACAGTGGGTCTCATTCTGTGCCTTTTCATTCATGGACTGAGGGTCTGGCAGCCTCAGTTGTATGCAATGAACTAATTTTTTTTGTATGATACTAGTTATGCTCCATCCTTGGGAGAGTAGGGAAATGGCCACTCTGATAAATTTCTGTGTTCTGTGGTTCAAATGAATGATGCTGATTGAGAAAGGCAGGCAAAGTTTGGGGTTACCAGTGGCAGAGTCAGCGCTGAACCATCTAACATCATTGTCTACAAGAATGGTGATTGTGATTGAACTGGCAGAGGAGGGTTTACCAAGACCTAGGACTAGCTGTGAGATGTAAAGAGACTAGCCAGCAGAACCTAGAAAATAAATCATCCTAGACTCCTTTTTTCCTATATCTTTATCCAAGTCATTGGCAAATCCTATGACTCTACCTTCAAAATAAATTTTGAATTTGCTCACTTCTTACTATTTCCCCTTGTACTATGCTAGTCCAAGCTGTCCACATCTTGCACGAGTGTAATTGCAGTAACCTCTAAGTGGGCTTCCTGATCGTACCTTCTCACCCTGGTGTCTATTCTCCACAAAACAGCAAGAATGATGTTGTTAACATCTAAGTCAGATCTTGTCTTACTCATTCAGCAAGTATTTATTGAGTATCGACTGTGTGCTAGGCATTTCTCCAAGTGCTGGGAATATAGCAGTGAATAAAACAAAAAAAATCCCTGCCCTCGTGGAGCATATGTTCTAATGGGATAGATAATAAATAAAAATATGTGTATAACATATATAGAATATATAAATGCTTAAAGTAGACATGTGAGACAGGGGAAGGTCACACTGAGATGAAATTGAGAATGGACAAGAGGGAAGTCAGGTAGGTTTATGAGAATGAGGATTTTAGGAAGGGAAACAGCAAGGGCAAAGGCCCCAAAGCAGAGTGTGACTTGTTTTTATTTGTTTATTGAGATATAATTCACATATTATAAAATTCACAATTCAGTGGCTTTTCATATATTCACAAGTCGTGCAGTTGTTACCACTCCAGAACATTTTCTCCCCTCAAAATAGAAACTGTAACACCGTTATTCACCGTTATTATAAACAACCCACACGTCCATCAACTAATGAATGCATAGATAAAATGCGGTGTATCCATGCAATGGAACATTATTCAGCAATCAAAAGAAAGGTGGTGTCGATGCATGCTATAGCATGGCTGAACCTCCAAAACATTATACTAAGTGAAAGAAGCCAGTCAGAAAGGATCACATATTGCATGATTCAGTTTTTACGAAATACCCAGAAGAGGCAAACTCGTAAAGATAGAAAACAGATGAGTGGTTGCTTGGGACCAGCGCCTCTTGGAGCTGATGCTGAAAAGCTCCTTAGGTTGAACAGTTCACTTCCGTGGTGTGGACAGCAGCCTGGAATCAGGTGAACTTGGCAGCAGTTTCCCACGGGGTCATCGTAAGTGGGGATAAGAGGTGTTTCTTGGAGGTTTATCCTTCCATATGTGTCGAGGCAGGCTTTCTTCTGAGAGAACATACCTCCTGACCTGACAGTCTGTTTAGGCACAGGCCTCCTGATACACCATGCACTGGTTAAAATGTCCGATCTGGAAACTATCATGACAGCTATGCAGTGACCTTTGATTGAAAGCAGCTATTGCTTCAGATATGATCTGGGTTACCAGAAACTTGGGCACGTGCACCGGCTGGTTTAATGACTCTATTCTTTTCTTGGCCCTCGTTGATCATTTTTTAACCTTGGGAGGTGAATTCTAGAGTTCTGCGTTCCCCACAGTGTCCGACAGCATTGACACGGAGGAGCAGAGCTACACGGACACATGACAACCATTTATGGTAGTAAGTGAGGTTTGAAGCACTGAGCTTTTTGAATGTTTCCTTCTCAAGCTTTGGCTCATTACCTGAGACAAAAACAATAAACCAAAGCTAACCAAGTCCTTAGATAGCCGAAGTCTGATGACCTTGGCTTTGTGTGTTTCGAGTTCCCTAACAGCCTGTGATTATTGAGTATGAAGCCACGCCCTCCTGCAGTTCCCTGGTGATCTTATATAATATACAACAGAGTTTTATAATGAAAGGTAGCTGGGTTCCCACGTAGGGTCATGCGGTTTGTGTGAAGCATAGCAGTTCTTGGCCGAGGGGGCTGGTCGGGCTGGGATGCAGCCCTTCTGCTTGCCTTCCCTGCTCTCTGGTCCTGGGGTGTGTCAGCCCAAAGGATGGGACATCTTATAATTCAGAAAGGGCGCTTTAGCCCTGAAGTGCTGTGCAGCACATCTGCCACACCCCTCACAGTGCCTGGGACTGGCGTTTCCAGTGTCCTCACCTCCAGATGACTCAGGCTTTCTTAGTGCCACCCAAGGAGACAAGACCAGGCGTGGAGGAATTTCTCCTTAAATTTAATTTTCCCAAAGTCCCCGATCTCCTCTCTTTACTTGTAGCTTCTTCGGTGATATTTCTGCCCACAAATACTCAGCACACATGAAGGATTCTTTTGCACATGCACACCCTGTGAGATGGGATGCATAAAGCATGATAACATTTCATGACATTAACTCATGTGGATTTCTCCCTGACAGTTACATATCTTCTTCCTTCTGCACTCAGTGAGTTTAAACAACCGGGCTGTGCTGTGCTCCGTCCCTCAGGAAAGCGATGGGGAAAGGAGGAAGCGGAGAAAACAGTTGTCTCGATGTGTTTCCAGAACTTGACACTCTTGAGGGACCAGCGAGGACTCTGTGTGCAGACAAGATGGAGGGGACACCCTGAGCAAGAGCAGAGGTCCCCACTTCTGCCCACTTTAGAGAGGGTCCCCTGAGTGAAGGAGGGTTGGTAGACAGCTCTCTGGTCTACCTGTAGATAATTCTGTTGGGAAGGATTCTCCTGCTCCAACACGGCATCAGATGGGTGCTGTGCCCACGAGGGTAGAACAGAAAAGCGGAGAATAGCTGGAGCTAAAGGGTCTTATGCCCGGAAGGAGGGATGTTCTGAGGACTTGCTTGGACTGGAAACTGCTGACTGGATAGGACGAAGGGCATGATGCTCCCTCCCACTCAGTGCCTTGGCACTATGCGAGCTTCCCAGAGTCACAGCACAATCCTGGGGAAAATGGAGGTGCTTGAGATTAGCTTCCCGCCTCCTCGGTGGAATGGGACTCACAAGAAATGAAGTTACAGAAAAACAGGTGAAACTGCACACCTCATCCGTGAGCAGGGATTTCAGACCTGCTTGGGATCTGCATAAACCAGACCCTCTTCCCACCTTTCCCATCTCTCACCCCCATCTCTCTGCCCTCCTTTCTGTACGTCTGTCATGTATCCACATTCTGTGAAGGAAGCCAAGGTCTGCTCTGAGGCTTCTGGGGTAGGGAGTGGGGGTGAGGGCCTGTGGGGCTGAGCCCAGAGGTAACTGAACATAAAGCTAGCTTGAGGAAATGCATCGAGGAGAATCTGCTCAGCTTAGGTTTTCTCACACTCCTGCAGCCTGTGGCCAGAATGAGGTGCTTCCAGGTTCTTCTCATCCTTTACCTCTGATTTTTTTACCCAGTTATGAGATATAAGCCGGGCAAACCTTATTCTCATTTGTCAGAAGACAGAGAGGCTCAGAAGAGCAGTGCCTTGCCCAAGGCCACATAGGTAGGTGGCTTTCCCAAAGTTACAGTGGTGCTTGCGGGACTGGAATTTAGACTTCTTCCAGATTTCAGGTCTCTGAGGGCTCCGTCCACTATTCTCACTGTGGCAGGTGTGTATGCTTTGAAGGATGATCCTTAGGCCACTATAGAGTGT